>JAIPRM010010209.1:0-13978 GCA_025469315.1 Stegophylla sp. TES_Ste_2020
AAAATTTGGGTATTTTTTTCTAAAAAAAAAAAAAAAATTGAAGAATTGAGAAATTCAAAAAATGATCTCTCTAAAGTACAATCTAGAGGCAAATCCGGTTTCAAAAAGTTATTGATCGAAACTTTTGGACAAGAAAAAAAAAATAAACATCATTGTAAAAACACTTCGTTCAAAATCTAAAAAAAAAAAAAAAAACGGGGCATTTTAAATCTTACTTTTAATTCACATTGAGATTAATGAGGTGTGAGGTCTCGGACCATCAAAACAAAAAATCAGTCTCAAAATTCGAAACTAGTAATTATAATTTTTTGATCACATAAAAGTTTATTTTTACTTCTTTTATAAGTACTGAGTTTTTGTATCTGGAAGAAATATTGAAAACTAATTGTTATTTATTAAGACTCAAGTTTAGTCTTACAAAATTAAATAAAGGTGATATTGTATTTACAAATTTTTACAAACTTTTGGAAAAACATTTGGTTTTTAGTAATATTATTATCATTTAATTCAGATATTATTATTATTATTTATCAATCGTTAAAATTAAAAATAATAATAATAATTGATTTTTGAAATTACTTTTAAAAAAAGGTGCATATGTGACAAAAGTGTTATTTTGGACCTTTTGTCGGAAAACCGGCGACGCGCGACGCTTTAGTCAAATACAGGACAATCCTGTAAAATACGGGATTCCTAAACTACTAGATCATTTGAATCCGGGGGGAGTGGGCCTAAGTCCCGTGTTTGTAAAATATAAATTAAGACGACCATTTTTTTATTTTATTAATTTAATTTATTTACAATGAAAAAACGCCAAAATTATTACAACAAATTAATACAACGATTCTGGGCGGAGGTACAGTTGATAGAAAAAAAAAATAATTGCTCAGTGTTTTTAATATTAAATCGGTTTTCAACAACAAAATTACCAATGACAACGTAAACAATCATTAATGAAATAAAAACATACAAAAAACGAGGAAATTGTATTTATATTAATATAATATTTATTAATCCAATAGTTCTATACTTGGGTCAAAATCGATGAAATCTTTTTGAATTTTTTGTGAAGTATGCGAGACACTGTCGAGACCAGGGCTCAATTGACTACCTATAAAAACTTTTAAAAAACCAATAACCATATCCAAATCGATGTAAAAACCTAAAAGCTCAAACCGTTATTTGAAATCAAAATCAATATTGATAAAAAAAAAAAATCAAAAATCAAAGTTAATACAACAAAAATCTATATTCAAAATCATTATTATTATTTTTTTTAAAATATTATTAGTTTTATAAAAACAGAGTTTTATTAAATAATGTTTGAAATTTTGAATTTTGCACTGAAAGCACAAAAATAATATATACGTATTGAAAAATAGCGAAATGAGTTAAAAACTATCAGAATATATTTTATACTTGCGATTGATTTTAATTTGTTCTATATACCTTCTGTTGTATTACATTATAGTTTTTGATTTTGAAAAATTCATATATTATGATAATATAAAATAAATACTTATGTATAAAAAAATAATCTAGATAATTTGTTATAGACAATAGAAGTTTTCATCTAAGGTAAAAAAAAAAAAAAAAAAAAAAAAACATAACCAGTAGATTTTAATCTAGATACAAATAATAGATGACGAAACTTTCATCTAGATAAGTTCCAAATACTGATTGATTAAAGTAAAACTAATGCTCATTATACAATAATTAATAACTGATTATTAATGACCTGCATTATTGTGATAATATTATAATAATTTATTATTTTTTTTATTTTTATCGCGGCAAAAGTCTATTTTCTCGTACACACTTCATCGATTTCAAAATTTGTTTGCAGATATTTTACCTTTTTTGGACAACATGTTGAAGCAGAACGGATCGATAGTCCACATGAAAATTTTAGCTCGTCATTACGTCATAATAAACGATCCGGATGACATAAAGGTAAATACTTAATAGTAGGTAATGAATTGTAATGATATTTTATAAACACGTCATCATTGAATGAATCAAACTCTTTAATTTTTGAAAAATTGTCACCATAAAATAATTTTTCTCATTGAGTGTGAAATTTCAATTAAAATTAAAATATACGAGTACTCAGCGGTCAATTCCAAAAGATGAAACGCTCTCTTCGAGACATTCTGTGTTGTTTCAGTCAATGTATTACAATTTTTAATTATTATTTAAAAAATTAATTTATTACTTAACACATTTATTAATAATATGACTTATCGTGTTTATTGCAATTTAAAAATGACTTGTCACATTTTTCAGAAAAAAAATTTATCTAGAATAGACTTAACAGAATATTACGTACTACACGAATACATAGAGTAGAATAGAATATGTTACTGAAAATAAATTACAGTGTGACCATTAGACGAAATTTCCTACAGAATCAGATGGGTATAGTACTTCCCCCAGCTGATAAGAATGGTCTTATCATACCTCGAATTTTCGTCAATACCAACAGCAAAATTATTAAAAAAGTGGTAAAAGGAATTTTGTTTCTAAAGTAAGGCAATCCTGATGAGGTAGTTAAAGTAACATGTTATCGTGGCGTAGGTCAGTTCACCGAGTGTTTGGTCAACTCGCTACGCTCGTCGATCCATCCGCTTCGCTCTGCAAATCAAAAACATCCCTCAGCTTGTTGTGCAACGTGGGGTCATTTCGGCTTGATAATCGCCCCCCCCTCAAATTAGAGCGGTTTTTTTGAATCTTATTGTTGCAACTTTTGGTTTTCAATGTTGGTATCAATACAATTCGAATTTTCGAATTTTCTCATCAACCAGGGGAAGTACTATACACCGGAAATTGTTAAAATTTGAACAAATCATGTTTCTCACAAAAACCGTCCATTTAATATTTCGCCAACGGCGCATGTCACTCGTAACGTTGATATACTTAATAATAATATGTATTTATGTTACATATTATTATTTCATACTAGCAAAATAATTTTTGACACTGTTCGTAAGTGAAATATTCGTTTTCACAATTTTTTTTTTTTTTTTCATATTTTTATGGTATTTTTACAATATCAGTGTAAGCAAATCCCCTCCTCCCTTTCTCTTTTTTATTTTTTATCACTTTCCACCCTCTTCTAACCGTGCCATATTGGTAACCGTGGTTCAGTTTTGGATTATTATGTTACATACCTGCATGGTTACCGAATTCAACGAAAGACGTATAAAGACAGGCGTGGATTCAGAGGGGGGCTATGGGTGCTCGGGTACCCCCCGTCACATTAATCACACTACGCAAAATTCTATAAAATTTTTAACTGATTAAAAAACATGATATTATTTTTTAACGCAATAGCTTGCCACACTTAGGTGAAATTGAAATGCCATAAAGTGTAGGTAGATAAATTTATTATAAAAAAAACTGTATATATTTTTCACTGTGGGTTTTGTTCGGTCATTAAATGGGATTTGTTTTGTAGGTGTATTAAATTTTAAAGAAACGATAAATCATTTTAAACTTTAAAGGCGTTTTTGTCAACATTTAAGCAGTTTTTCCAAAATTTTGAACAAACTATTGAGGATTTGGAAAAAATAAAATAAACATAATTTTAAAAACACTACTAGCTTCTTCACCTCACTCGTAAAAGTAAAACGTAAAATAAACTGAGTAGATGATTATAGTAATTTAAACAAACGAAATGGATAATTTAATAAATGTTTTCTTTTTTCTTATAGAGGTATAATTAATATATTATAATTTATTTTACATAGAGATTTATATTAAGGTGTAATTAGTAGTTAGCTGCTATTAGTATTCAGTTCTATTGATTGAGCATCCCCTATTTATAATTTCTGGATCCGCACTTGTATAAAGATAAAAATTTGATTTTGTTCTTAACGGGAAACTGCCCGTTAAATAACTTCACTCGGTTTCACCTGTGCTACAGGTTTTTAAAAATTTTTTTAACACCGTGGGAAACCCTTAGAATGGTCGCATACATAAGCATGCTCAGGGGTTTCCCCGAGGAAACGAAAACGGTTTGATGTAAATGAAGCTCCCGACAAAGGATAACTTTATTATAGATAATTATGTAAAATAATATTATCAATACTAATATGTTATTAAATAATACAATCGACTAACTTGAAATAATATTATAATAATTTAAATAATAAAAAAAACGGGTTTCGAGAAAATAAACTCATTAATAATTTGAAATTGAACTATCGTTTAGCAGCTAAAATTCAGACTCCTCGCTTGCAATGGATTTTACTGCAGATCGCATACATTCCCTTTTGTGTTGATTTGTTGGCACCGCGATTAATTAATAATTAAATATTCGATTTTTTTTTCATCTATGCATATTACATCCGAACAGGTGGTGCTGTCCAGTCAACAGCACATTACAAAAGGCCCGGATTATAAGATGCTTGAACCGTGGTTGAACCAAGGCTTGCTGACCAGCACTGGTAAGAGAGCGTAGAATGGTTATTTTTGCGCGCCAACAACAACTTGTTGGCGCGCATTTTAAAATTTTTCGGTTGAAACCAATATAAGTCGTTTATTAATATTATTGTCGAAGGATTGTCATTACCAAATCAATAAGTCGGAGCAAGCATTTGCAAACTAACATTTTTAACTTACTTCCTAAAGGCTACTACTGGTCCTACTCCTACCCTATTACTCCATTATTGTCCATCACGTTGATCCGATCTGTTTTGTTATGATTTACTATATTTTTGTGTTATAAGTGTATAGGGGACTTAAACTTTCCAGGTGAGCTTGAAAATTTTCTGGGGGTACTTAAGACCCCCCCCCCCAAAGTCCCCCTAATATCAACCTATGGAACCACTTGCGCACAATAGGTAGAGTAGATGAAACTCGATTCACCTTTTTAACGAAATCTCGTTCGCGTACACGGATTTTCCTCCCCCCCTTGTACTGAGGAGGGGAGGATTCATTATACTTACAAAGTGGAAAAATGTATATGACCTCATTTTATTTATTTCGTTTGCTTTCGAACAAAATAACCCAATAAGCAAGTAAAAAAAACAAAAAGAAGAAGAAGAAGAGTTAGGACCTTTTTCCTAACTTATTTTCAAATGTATAAATTTTAAGTCAAAATTTAAACGGAATCCTTAAGGACAAATGGTCTAGGATTAGAGTTAAATGATCCGTTTTGCTTTTTTTTTTATCCATCTGGGCTTAGATATACGTACACAACTAGTTAGAATAGTTCCTGAGAGAAGGCACGGCCCTACTATGCTACCACCACCGTGTCACTGTAATATAATAATAATTAGCGAATTTAAGTGCACCCATTATCACTTGACTGATAAGAATCGACCGTTGCGTTAATACTTCGACCGTATTAAAGGTAAAAAATGGCACTGGCGCAGAAAGATGCTGACCAACACTTTTCATTTCAAAGTATTGGAGACTTACGTGCCTTCGATCAATAAACATTCTCGTTCGTTGGTCAAAAACCTTATCGAAGCGTCTGAAAACGGTAATAAGTCCGTTGTCGACATCAAATCCCACGTAACTCTTTGTGCGCTGGATATCGTGGGCGGTAAGTAAAATTTAATGCATAGGATTAATTTACATTTCTCTTTACAATTTACGTACACATAAGCACAATAATAATTATTATTACCATTAAAAACTAAGTGCAAATATCACTAACGCCCCCAAAGTTACATTTCATGACATCACTCAGGTCGAGTCAGTTTAATATACAAGTGGTGTGGTGACAGAATTGTCGTGTATGGGGTGAATATAATGTATACTTAACTGTGGCTTACCTGCATTTGTTTTTCTATATTCAGTTTGCACTCAGGGACTGAAACTGTTTTTTTTTTTTTTCAAAATCTGTTATTAAACGATAATTTTTGAAAACTGGTTTTAAAAACCCTAACCAAAACCGACAATTTTTAAAACCTATGTTAAAAACCCAAACCATAACCGATGAAATTCGAAACCCAAATCAAACCAATGAAATCAGAAAACCGAAACCAAAACCAGTCAGTGGATGACCACTTTATATTCTTTTTTTTTCTATTAACACTTTTTGGTATATAGAAACACTTGTCCTAAAGTTTCAAACAGAATTTTTTTATATAAGAATTCACCCCTAAACCGGGATTTATAATAACCAGTTAAATTAACCCTAACCTCAAACCGAAAATTGTAAAAACCAGTTAAATTAACCCTAACCAAAACCAGAGGAAAAATTTTCAGTTTCAATCTCCTTGGTCTGTTCAAATACATAGTTTTTATAATTACAGAACAATCCTTGGTGTAAATAATGAATATGTTAAGCATCAATTCAAATTTGATTATTATTGTTACTAATACTTGGTACTTACCTACAAAAATTGTCATTAATTGAAAATATTTATGAATTTTTATGGTTATCTAAAAATATATAGAATTATTATTGGAAGTAATCAGCAAGTAGATATCCACTGCCCACTCACTACCTAAAATTAAGTCTAGAAGCAATTATTCTACAATACCCCTTGTCACCATACCACTGTGAACAAAGGTCGACTTTTTGAATTATTTTTTTGAATATAAATAATTTCAAATATTTAACACAATGTCTTTAGGTGATTCACATATTTATATTTATATAGTTGTTAAACATTTTGTTTTTCAAAGAAGTACCGTAAAAATTTATCATAAACTTTGGAATCATAATTGGAAATATTGTCATTTATTTTGTACTTTATGTTTTTTTCATAAATATTTTCACAGAAACCATTATGGGTGTAAACTTAAGAAGTCAAGAGGGCAAATCCGCGGAATACGTGAAAGAAATAAAAAAGTAAGCGATTGTGGCAAAAATTGCGTTTAATTTTCGCTGTTGCTATATTATACGTATACTTGTTGTATTTACTTCCAGTGTCAGTAATATACTGATAAAGAGAATTTTCACTTTTTGGTACTGGAACGAAATCATCTTCTATTTGAGTAAAACTGGCAGAGATTTCCGTAACTCTTTAAAATCACTGCACGATTTCACCGAAAACGTAACAACAAACTGTTGACGTTGAAAATTGATAAATATATTATGTTCCGCATATGTGTCGTTTTTTGTTTCAGGTCATAAGAGAGAGACGAAAAATGTTGGAAAGATCTGAACGCGAAAGAGACGAAGAATACGGTAAGAATACGATTTTCAATCGAATTTTATTTCTGCGTTATAAGTAATACGATTGAATAATATTGAAATCATAAAATTTTACCATTTTGATTTCAGGTAAGAAACGAATATACTCGTTTTTGGATCTTTTGATCGGGATCTCCAGAGAAAGCTCCGATACAGTGTCCGATAAAGATATTCGGGAAGAAGTGGACACGTTTCTGTTCGAAGGACACGACACTTCTTCGATCGCCATGACCATGGCTATAATTCATTTGGGACTAAATCAAAATATTCAAGTTAGTCTCTGACGTTTACTCTGTGAATTTCGTCCAGTAAAAAAAAAAAGTTAAATACGCATACATTTTTATGTGCTAAACACAGGTAAAATATGCACTAAAAATCCAAAATATTAAATAAATTTCAAAATATACAATTTGAAAAAAATAATTGTACACACATATTATACTGCAAGAAAAAATGTTTTATTTTAATGAATATTGTAACTGTAAAATGAATTTGAAAAATGAACTTAAAAAAAAAAAAATAAATAAAAATGCTTCAATGTTTTATTGTTCTTCTGTCGCCTGAAAAAAAAATAATAATAATAATAAATATAGATAGAACATATTGATTAGTTAGCATGCAACTTCAGACCTGTTTTAACACAAAACATTCAAAAAATGAGAAAAACTTATTAGGTATTAAAAATGAGAAAAAAAGATTGATACGGGGAAATAAATGCGGAATTATGCAAAAATATGCAAAATAAGATTTCGTATTTGAATTATAAATAACACAAAACAAATTTTGTTCGTATCCATTTTCTTATAAAAACATGCAAATACACGAAATTCACGGCCCTGCTCGTTAGAAACATTTCATAATGTAGAAATCAATAATTAATTATATTCTATGTAACATATTATCAACATAATATAAGTAATCGTTAGAGGTGGGTTGATTAGCTTCAATTCAATTATTACATTAAATAACGTTATAACGCTGGAACCGATATTATGTCTTAACCCGAATTTATGATTTCATGTCGTTTGAAATTCGGAAAATACATAAACACAGTCCATAGTGTTTGTATATGAATACACGTTGAAGATTAATGATTTGAATTTTGAATTTTTTAGAAAAATTGTTTCTATATTTTGCCTACATACTTTTAACATTTTCAATCATATATAGGTATTTATTTATTTATTTAATTTAAATATTTCAGCATATCGCATGCTATCACTAGTCTAAAAAAAAAAATTACAAGGGTTTTCTAATTTACTTGTAAATCAATTATTGTTTTTATTAATATTTCAATAATTAAATTTTGAATTTGATTCTCCGCTTCGTCAGAGGTGTTGAGATTTTCTGGGCATTTTTTTTTTTATTCAGTTTTTATTCAGTCTTGGATGACGTATAGTATTCTCGTGTCATTTGGATGTACACCGCGTAGCTTTTAGATGTATTTCGTTTTGGTGGATTTGGATTTTGTTAATTTTTTTTTGTTGGAGAGAATAGTGGGCGAAGGCATATTGTGATGTGATAGTGGCGGGATTAAATCAAAGGATAAAGGAAAATAAATCAAAACATTTTAAGAAACATATTGTTGTAACAAATACGTTTTGCATACCATTAACAATTGTGTTTATGAAACAGAATTCGGTGTACGTGGAGCTTCGTGAGATATTCGGCGACAGCGATCGGGACGCAACGATTGAAGATCTGAAAGCAATGGTGACGCTGGAAAGAGTGATCAAAGAGACGATGAGACTTTATCCCAGTGTGACGGGCGTCACGAGAACGCTTTGCGAACCACTTCACCTCAGTGCGCAACACTAAGAGTTTTTTTTTTTGGATTTTGTTCGTTTTTTTTTTTTGTAATTATTTTTCGCCCTCCCCAGAGAACTATACGATACCGGCGGAATCAATCATTGGCGTTGTTTTTCACCTTTTGCACCGCGACCAAAACGTATTTCCAGATCCGGAAAAATTCGATCCCAATCGATTTGCGCCGGAATTGTGCACTGGACGTGATCCGTACGCGTACTTACCGTTCAGCGCTGGGCCTAGAAATTGTATAGGTAACACGGCGCGTCGATTAATAAAAAATTGTATCAATTAAGGTTAGATTAGAATCAAAATAAATAAGTCGGTCATTGTTACCAATACAAATAAATTTATTTAATGAATATTTCAGTCTAAGTATAATTTGCCAACAAACATTATACATTTCTCTTATTTCTGTTAAATTACATTTTTCTAAATCCTAATCATTATGCGTCATAAAGAAAAACAATGAACGTAATTTGTAGAATTTTTTATTTTACGAGAAAAGAGGACAAAATTTAAAGCCCGACTGGCAGACATTTTTATGTACGTTGGTAGCCGGTTGGTAAACACACATAGTTGAGTATGTGACAGTATCTATTTTCCTCCAAAAATCACATTTAATTTTCCTCCACTTTTGTTCTCCTCCTAATGAAACTCTGTTCCGTCTCACTCCACTGACTATGTGTACACTTCTCGATTATCTATTTTCAAAAAAAAAAAAGTAATCTACAGTAAGTTACATAGGCCTATTATACTTGTTGTTTTTGAATAAATTATTGATTTTTAAGATAAAAAATAAAGAACAAAGACAAAAGTATTCAATTCAATATGTATTGGTAACTATACAGTGTATTTATAAAATTAATTATTTTTTGTTAATTTTAATTTAAAAATGTAATGTTTTATATACAATCAAAAGTCATTGCGTACCGATGCCTTTGGTTCGATAAAAATTATGTATATTGAATTAAATTTTAATGTCGGATTTGAATAATTATTTCACAGGTCAGAAATTCGCCATCTACCAGATGAAAACCGTGCTGTCCACATTGTTGAGGAACGTGAGAGTGGAGACGTTGGGCACGCGAAACGATATCGTCGTCAGCACTCAATTGATATTGCGCGCCGACCACTTGCCGAACGTAAAATTGAGTCTGCGATAGTAATTCGTACTTGCAGTTTGCTTGGGCTGGGAACAAACGTTTGATACTTCATTGACTTGACTTTTGACTTATCAACAATATAATATTAACATTTATTAACAAGTAACTAATTATTAACATTTGAATAAAATTACCGTTTGGTAAAATTCAAAAATTAAAATTAGGTACTCATACGATTTTTTACTGGATGCATTCTGATTCACTGGCATGTTAATATGACATCGACAACATTGAGACATAAGATGGCATAAAACCACTATTCAAAATCTGGAATCAAGGGGATTGAAAAGAAATAATAATAATAATAATAATAATGACTTAAAATTTATTTTTTAAAAATTTAACTTTTAAATTAATTGAGTTAACTCGAAATGCAATCAACTCATAAACTCGTTAACCTGTTAGCTTTTATCAATTAACTTAATTCTGAGTTAAGAAAATTCATTTACTTGCCCAGCCTCGTTTATCTGTATAAATTTAAATCGCTATTATCAAATTTTTTGGCCTCGCGTATCAAAAAAAAAAATAAATTGATTTGTTTTAATATACGTACCTAGAGGCTCCGAGTATCATTATATTTTGAAAAATATTTGTTGGTTCTAATAAAATATAAAATATGTTTTTTACGCAATTAAAATTTTCAATTTAAAATGTTGTCTACTACAATTGTACTGACAAGAGAAACGAGAGTTCACGATTATTTTGAGCAGACAAGAATTTTACTTAGTTTTGTTGATTAATAGGTTATTATTTTACAATAAAAATTAATCGATTTAATCGAAAATATTCCCAGCCTATCCTAATATATTATGACATATTATTGTAATGTTTCTTTTAACGCAATACATAAATACATTATATGTATATAAAATTGTTTTAATGATTTTATTATTATTTTTTTTTTTTTTTATAAATATAGTTCTAATTTAACGAATGCCTCTATATTATTATGATTTTTTTGACTTGGAAAGTTTCACATAATTTATCATACTAATATTGTATTAAGCGGAATTTTTTGTATTGTTTACTATTTTGCACACGTTTACACGTTATTGGGAATAATTATTATTATCGTTCACAACGAACTCGTTTTTTTTTTTTAAAAACGTGTTAAAAAATAATAATAATAATATCGCAGAAATATTATTGTCAATTGTTTATTAATTTCACTCGATGAGTTATTTCTATTATCGTTTTGCGCAATTATTATTATTATTCACGGTCATAAATCGTATTTTATTGTTATCATATTTCGTCGAGTAGAATAATATTATTTTGTTATTCAACACTGGCAACAGTTTGTAGTAGTCGAGACAGACCAGGTGAAGAACTCGGGCATAGCTCTGTGTTGGCAATATTTTATTAAATGTCCATTAAACGACAAACATCATATAATTACGAGCAAGTAATTAACGACGAGATACAATAAATAATCGCCGGCCAAATATGATTTTAATAGTCGCCAACAATAGTCTCGCAAGTTACACATAAATATTATTAAGTGTTCGCGGCAACGATTTCCAATGTATGTGACATAATAAAATAACAACATAATAATATTTTCAAAGACATCCCCACTTGCCTGCGTAAAGTGATAAATTGATATTTAGACGAATTTATCCAGGTAAAACTCAAGTACCTACATCTTACCTAAACAAATAAATAAGTATCCGTTTGGTGTTTAAGATTTAAATTATGGAAATCTACATAAATATAATCATTGGCGTAGCCAGGAATTTTTTTCGGAGAGAGCTGAATACATTAGTGCAATTAGGATTAATTTTATAGGGGTTAACATGTTTATTTTTGATTGATTTAGTCCTCCAAAGGCTTAACAATTAACATGCTTAAATATGTCAACATTCAGAAATTTTCAAAACGTATAGGGGGGGGGGATCTGAGGGATTTTTTAAGGGTAGCTGATTCTCCTAAGTCCTTCTTCATTGCGCCTATGGTTCAAGATACCAGTGAAGGATACAAGGACAATTGCCTACCCGTTCTCAAAAATTGATTTTCTTTCTTAAGGAAATGATAAAAATATATAACCTCCCCCTTTTTTTGTGTCTTTGTCTTTTCTTTATCAAACATTTTTTATCCCTTCTGATGTTATTACTTATTACTTTTTTCAACAACTACCAGCTACCTATCATATATCCCATATTTTATATTATTTATAATTAATTAGATGATAATTTAAGATTTCCTAAAATTTTCGGGAGGGGCTTCAGCCCCCTCAGCCACCCCCCGAATATAATATACAGGTAAATCTCGTCGTGTAATGCGGCGTTGGTACTATACATTCGACATATTATAAAATAAAAAAATGTATTTCATTGATATTACTAATATATTTTTGCCCCAAAAAATAAGCTTTCCCCTTTATGTCTCGCTGAATTACATTTTATTCAGCCAACAATCCAGTATAGCATGTCAAGTATAAATAAAAAGAATTAACAACTGTTTAAAGTTAAAAAAGTTTTATTTACATATTCATCCTGATAAAAATGTAATATTCTATCTCCATATTAATCTAGATGTTTACTTGGGGGTACTCGAAATTTTTTAAAGGGTACGAGTCTGGCCAACAAACCTTTAAATTGAAATAGAGGAAAATTTAACTCTAAAATCTATAAGTACCTTTTTTTCACTTATTTCTTTGTAAATAAGCGATATTAGTTTTTAAATTTTTTCGTAGATCAGTTTTTAATAACTTAATCTTAATGGAATAAAAATGTATGTAAGTCTTTAAACATTTTTTTTTTAAATAGATTTTAGTTTGGTAACTAAGTAGGAGTATCCAAAAAAATGTATTTGTAGAATGGGGTACACTGTTCATAAAACGTTGAGAGTCCCTGACTTAGGTAGTAATCTAATATAATATATATCTAGGATATTATTTTTACTATCCGCACAATAGCGTCCGAAGAACCATAATAAATGCACCGAAAACTTTGTACTCGGCGACCTTGGCAGTAAAACGTTTATAAATTTGAACGTAATCTGAAATAATGTCAAACAAAAATTTTTCGTCCGCTTAAATAATTACACGGTCGAGTTCACGGAGGTCAGTCGACGTGACGTTGATTTTATCGTTGTAAATTCTGCTAGAAAATTGACCGATGGAAAGTAACGAAATTATAACACTAATATTATGTACAAATGTGATTCATAATGTAGATATTGAAAAACTATTTTAATGTCAGTTATAACATTGTAATTTTCTAGCTGAGATTATTTACTCAACAATATTGTTATCATTACTGCTTGAAGAACAAAATTGACTTCATTAAATATTTATTAATTAAAATAATTATCGTCTTTTTGTGTGCCCATATTTTTGATGTGAATATTCGTGAATTTTTTTTCACACCAATGGTATAAAACAATTGTACACAACATGACGTATATGTAATACCCTGTATAATACTGATTCACATCTTTACATGATTTTGATTAATCATTATTAGGGATGAAACTCTTCAAACCCTCGAACTTAAAGAAATTTGAATATTTCGAAGTTCGAGAGAAAAATCAGTTCGAATTCGAATTCGAACATCTCGAACAGTTCGAATAGTTCTAGTTAAGTGTACTATATTAGAATGTTCGAACAGTTTAATCGGAAAATTTTTTTTTCTGAAATTTTTACTTTTACTTGTTTTTAAAATGTTGATTTAAAGGTTTGTAACAATTGAAACTTAAAAGTATTAAATCATTTAAAATATATAATTTTAGATTCCGAATGAAGTGAAGAAGCTAGTGTTTTTACAATGATGTTTATTTTTTTATTTATTTTTTTTTCTGTGTACAACTTTTCGTATAGAAATACTTGTCCAAAAGTTTCGATCAATAACTT
>JAIPRM010010210.1:0-13978 GCA_025469315.1 Stegophylla sp. TES_Ste_2020
TTCAAAAAGTTATTGATCGAAACTTTTGGACAAGTATTTCTATACGAAAAAGTGTTAACAGAAAAAAAAAAATAATAAACATCATTGTAAAAACACTAGCTTCTTCACTTTGTTCAGAATCTAAAATTTGTTCCTTATGCGGGCCATAAGTTGAAACAAAGGTGTAAAGTCAAGGGAGGGGGTGAATTAAGGAATATTTAAAATTAGAAATGCATTAATATTATAATAAATAGTGGTAATTGCATTTTACAGTTATTATAATACAATGTTTTATTAAAAATAAGGCTTTTGTTTTTCAAACATATTTTAGTGAAATCAGGTTTTTAGTTACTGTATGATCAATAAACACTATGTCCTCAAGATGTGAATTTTAGTAATACGATTTCTACCCATATAGATTTTTTGCACATTTCACTTTGAATACTAGTAAAATATTTGCAAATATAATATTATGTTTTCAGATTGGTTATTCAAAATACCACTTGAGATTAAATTTTTCTTCTTGTATTAGCGTGCAGCGCATAGCAAGTAATCCCGAATATAATCAAAATATTTTTCTTGTAATATTTATAAAATTTTGTTTTTTTTTTTTTTTTTTTTTTTATTCACACACAATTGGAGAAATAATATCACGAAAACGATTACACGTGAATGTTGAGAGTCGGTTAGAGTTACAGTAGACGGCGAGTCGTTTGGGGTTTACGATTATCAATCATCCGTCCGTGTACACGTAATAATCGTATTTCGAATATATTTCGGTCGATTTAAATTGAATTAATTTCGAAAGCGGTCGGTAACAGTTACTACCTGCCTACAAATACGACGTGTAATATATAGGTAGTGACATATCGATTTGACTGGTAATAATATTAATATTGTCTTTCTCTTTGTGTGGTATTAACGTCATCATTAGAACGTCGTCATCATTAGTGTCAGTATAGTACCGGATCGAATGCAATTAAAATTTGCGTTGTTTTGTTCACAACCGGCTTTTTGATTACAAGATTTCAATTACCTCAACAGCAAAAATATCGACTAATCGACAGATTTCAATGTCAGTGTCGATTTTCGTACAATTTCCGGAAAACAAAACTGTCTGTGCACCAGCGGCGTTGGAAAATATCCAGATAAAAATGTATCGTAATATTTATCTTACATAGATCATTTTCAGTTCATTTATCTTAATCTAGATCATATTCTATTCATGCCTATCTATATATAATTAATTTAAATAGAATAGACGAATAATAATAAAGCGAAAAATTTGAAAAAAAAAAATAAATAAATAAGTAAAGTAAAGTAAAACAAAAATAAGTTTATGGACAAGTAGGCCGGTCATACTTCACTTCTTCGCTCCTTGGGTCGGATACTCTTGATGGATGGATAGAATTTTAAAGAAACGACGAATCATTGTGAACGATGAAAGTTAATAATATAAAGAACAAGTCGTCATTTTCAATACACCCACCAAGAGCATCTCATACGAGAAGCCAAGGATACATGTCCGGCTTTCTTGTCTATAATTTACTTTGATTTGCTTTACTTTACTTTTTTTCATCTAATAATTTAAAAAAAAAGGTCTTTTATTAGACTTTAATTTTACATTGTTAAATAACAGTGACTATCAGGGCGATCCAAGTTTTGACGACAAGTCATTTAGTCAGATTAAATCATAAAAAAAAAAAAAAAAACTTAATATGATTTTATATTGTAGATCAAAATTTGATTTGGTTGAATATAGTTGAACTGTATAAAAATAACTGTTAAATCGTTTGGAAATATTGTTATTTTAACAGTTTTAACAACATTTATTGTTATTATTTATTTTTTTTCCTAATGAAAGTTTTTGCATTACGTAGTTTATCATTTAATCTTTTGAAAAATTGACTTTTTAAATTTAAACACACACACACACTTAATTTTAAATTTATCATTAGAACTTTGAAAATCGTGGTGAGTTCGTCTGGAAATCTATTCTACTGGAAGAAACAAATAAAAATAAACAAAAATAAATGTCAAACAATTACGCGTACAATAATAATAATAATAATAATGACACTAGACGGTTTTGTTATTGTTTTAAAAATGCAAATTTTTTCACATCTCGCTTTGAAATGCGAAAAAAAAAGTTGCGAAAGCGATAAAAGTTCCAGCCGGAGTAATAACACGTACATATATGTGCTTATATATACTCCGAAGAGTGTGCAATAAAAAAAAAGGCGCGTTAGAGGCGTTTAATTTGTCCGACGACGGTGATTTTTGTTTCGCGTAAAAAAAAGAAAAACCGTCACACGAGATAAGGGTGCGCGAAAATATAATATATGAAGTCCATATTTCGAGAGACACGTATAAAATTGATTAAAAGTTTTGTCCCCGCGTCCCTTAAACTGGAAAACTTTCCAGTTTTATTACCTATATTTATTACGATATATATATATATATATAATATAAACGCGGTTTCGGGTAGTGTTATTTTTTTTCTATTTACTTCCTCGACGTTTCGACTCCAAGCGCGAGACCATACTATATATATCATTATATTATGTTGAATACGTCTCTGTGGATATTGCTTTCCGATAACACGCGCGACTACGGATGAATAAAATACAAAAATAAAAATACGTGACTGATGAGATTTGTCGCCGCCTCCCCCCTCACCCCCATCCCCCCAAATTCTCGGTATAATAATATGTAATATGTAATATCATATTTTCACGTTTGCCATTGCCGTTTCAACGAACCCATAAACTTTTGGCAGGATTCGCTAGAAAATCGAGCGCGACAAAATTAAATGAGAAAAACATAGAAAACAATTAAGCGCGAATCGACTGAGTACAAAGAAAATTAAAAACACACTCGTACAATTATTCCAAATTTATATCATTATAATATTATATTTAACATCGTAGTTAAAAAAAAAAAGTGTGTACTTCGCTCGTTGGGTGTTCTTCGCACGTCGTCGGGTTGGATCTCTTGACGGGAATTGAGAAATTTAAAATATGACCTATCTAAAGTACCATCTAGAGGCGAATCCTGTTTCAAAAAGTTGCTGATCGAAACTTTTGGACAAGTATTTCCATACGAAAAGTCGTACACAGAAAAAACAAAGAAAACAATAATAAACATCATTGTAAAAACAATAGCTTCTTCATTTCGTTCAGAATCTAAAAAAGTAACACATAAAATAATTCAATGTTTTTTGTAGTCCAATATATAATATATAAAGATATAAAAAAAAAAAACCGAACACACTTCGCACCATGGGTATTGTTCGTTCCTCGGGTCAAATGCTTTTGTGGGTGTGTTGAATTTCAAAGAAACCATTTCTTCGAAAATACGATTCCGAGTGTGAAGTGTGTTAATGAAGTCGTCATTCCAAACACACTTTACGCACACCTTGAGTATCTGACCCGAAGTCTTTACCCTTATTTATTGTTATATCAAAATAGACAATCACGAATTTTGAATTTTTTTATTTACTTTTAACTTTTGATTTTTTTTTACCTGAATTTCAACTGATTTATATCATTTAATTCAATTTTTTGTTATTAATATAGCGTTTAGTGTGTGAACAGTTAAGAGTATAATATTTTGTGCTCGACAGAGTTTTAGAGTATTACTTCAAAAAAAGAAAAAAAGGCCATTTGCAACGCACTTTAAATATTATGTTTACTCACTCGTTACACCGGTGCGGTGGCTTATACGGATTATATATTATATTTATAATATTCTTTAGCAACGCACGCGCTATTAATTAACGAATATAATAATGAAATGGTTAAAACGTTTTATCGATAAAACTCGCGAGGGCGGTGAAGAGTTTTATGGGTAAGAGAAAAAAAAAGTGGTGTGCCATATAGAGACTCGTTTTGTCCCCCCCTCCTCCCCCCTCCACACTCGCTCGCTTTTCGCATATAAATTTCCCAGAAAAATAATCATTACACACAATCGTCAATTCCATATGCTGTTTTAGTAAGCCTATACGTCCTCTATGCGGCTGAAGAACGTTATAATATGTTTTAAAGTCTCTCTCTCTCTCTCTTCTCTCACCGCAGCTGCACTCATGATCGTCAATTATATTCCCCGTTCCGAGAACGCACATAATATTATTATTATTATTATTATTTATTATTATAAACTCTCATACGCTCCTGAATGGAGGATGCTTATCGCATATTATAATATAGTACAAGGAGTGCGCATATTATATTGTAACCACGAGTCCTTATCCTTAGTATAATATCGCTATACAGAGGGTGATTCACTAAGGGCACGCTCAATCCCCCTTTTCTGGTGCAAAATTTGGAATTTTTTTTTTTTTTGAATTGTTCTAGTCACTATAAATGCTATGTTTTCTATTACTCTCTTTTTTTTTTCCAAAATACAACACCTCGTATTTTAACCGTAGAATTATATTTGGGTTATTTTTCTGTGAATTTTGTGTATTGAAATTGGAAAAAAAAATCCCGAGAGTAGTTTTTGAATTATTTAAAAATTAAGTACCTTAAATTAAGGTTAGGTTAGGTTAGGTTAGTATTATGAAAAATTAGTGTCAAGGGAAATAGTTTCTCTGGTACACAATAAAGGTGTTATAATATTTTGTTCAAAAACAAACGCTATTAATATAACATATTATCTATACGAGATAATTTATGTACATTACAAATGACGAGTTATGAGTGGTAGATAGATAAGAGTAGATAAGTTGTTGTTATCGCTTGTTACGTATCACTCGTATCACAAAGAGGTTATTCAAATATGCACTTTAGCTGCAATAATATTTAAGTTTAATCGTGTAGCTTCGTGATTACTAGAAATTCATGACTATAACGAAAATCGCAATGTATATAATATAAAATATAGGTAAATGTATTGAGTAGGTATACTTAAAAAAGTACATTATCCGTAACGCTTGAATAAAAAAATAATACAAAAACCACTTGTTCGGCATTATTTTGTTTTCGATATGTGGATTAACATTCACAAAAAAAAAAAAAAAAAAAAATGACCCGAATGAAATAAGGCGGTGTCATTTGAAAAAAATAATAATAATCTGTTTCACAAAAGTAAATTCTTAAATTGACACGTAAAAAAAAAAAATGTTATATAGAAAACACGGTTTTTATAGTAGTACCTAAGTTGAACATTCAAAATAATGAAAAAGAAAACTCGAAATTATTCCATTTTTTTTTTTTTTTTTTTGAAAAAACGGACGAGCTTTCTTAGTGACTCACACTTTTTATATAATAATTTCCGAACGCGTAAGGGCTGTAAATTAAAATGTTTTTTCGATAATTTTTTACGACCGCGCATTTACAAAGAAGGAATCACTCGAGTTTTAACCGTTCGCAGTACACACTAAGAGGTATATAATATAATACGTATATTTACGTATATTGTACTCGTGCACGATGACGTCCATTTGCTCTTGGGCTAAAATCGTAAACCAAATCCGCTCGAGTGCACTGGAAACACAACGCGTGCACAAATGGGGTTTCAACCCCGTCGTGCGCGTCGTCAAAATGATTACCCCGGAGCTTTTTGTTTACATCACGTATATATATATACTGTCGTGCAGCAGCAATACGGCCAATGTACTCACATAATATTAATATTAATATATATACATTATAATATTCGAGTCTATTATAAAAAAAAAAAATAATAATTTGCACGCGAGTAAAATATTTAAAACGTACACAAATTATATGTTACAAATTTCTATTAAGTTTCGAATAATTGGAAAAAATTGATGAAAAACAAATCGATAAACAGGACGATAGGGCATATATGCCATGGGGTTGTTGTATGGTACACAAAAATGAGTATAGGAAAAATTTTTTTTCGCATCACTTAGGTCCGACTAATTTCAATAAAATTCCGCTATTTATCAAAAAAAAAAAAAAATGTATTTTCCAAATTCGTAATTTTATAAAATTGTACTGAATATTATAATATTTAACTCATTTTTCCCGCCACAAGCTCAGTCTAATGGGATTAATTGATTAAACGTAAATACATTGTTTTTAGATTTAGTTTAATATTAGATTAATTTTGAATGTATAATAATGTGTGTTTTTTCTTTTTTCTGAAAAAAATAAATAAAAATAATTTGCGCTCGGATTTAAATGCACTAAAAATCATCGAAAAATGCTCATAAAAAAAAAAAAAAAAAAAAAAAACAGTCAAAAAATGCACTTAAAAAATGTATTTTCCCTCGAAAATGCATTTTATTGGGAGAATGCATTGAAAAAGGTCCTGTACGTTTTAATATTTTAATTTATTTCACTATTTGACGTCTGCCGAGTCCCTGGTGACCATAAGTAAAGGTAAAAAAGATTCAAACTTCATAGCAATTACAAGAGAGATTTATAGATAATATTATTAAGGAAAAAACCAAAAAAAAAAAAAACACGGATATTAATATTTTTAATTATGTAAATTTAATCAATTTTATTGACTTGAATAACGTACAGAAATATTATCAATTAACATTGTTGGTTTATTGTTCAAAACATGCACTGAAACGAATAAAAAGACTGAAAAATGCTGAAATATGCGCTAAAAATGAAAAAAGTGTGTGTGTACCTACTTCGCTCGTCGGGGATGTTCTTCGCACGTCAGGTGAGATACTCTTGACGGATGTATTGAATTTAAAAGAAAAAAAAAAAAAAAAACGATAAGTCGTTTTTTCGATAAAACGATAGTGGGTTAGATATTATTATGTTTAACGAATAACTACTGTTATTTAATAAATTATAGTGTCGGGTGAGTAGTGTATTTTATTTATAATTTTTTTCGAGTCAAGTATGGGAGTTGTAACGTTGAGTATAGGTACCCGGATTGTTGCGTGTTTGTGTGTTTGCGTTGCCGAATTCGGCGTAACATATACATGGCGGTCCGGCGAGTGATCTGTGATAACTGATAAGGTGTCGCGTGGCCTTGAGAAATGTAAAACCTAAATTATTACGGTAGTTCGTTTCACGCGTACGTTTTTGAAAAACCTGATTGTTTTGGGTACCATTACGAGTTTGTTTTTTTCGTTGTTGTATATTATTTTATGTAATTATATAATTATACAGCAATTTCATATTAGGCAGAAACATAATATACGTATATATATATATAGGTATATTTTTAATTATTAATATTATTAATTCATCATTTCGAGTGTGGCCGCCGTCGTGTTTACTCCATTAATTCCCTAATCATTGATATATATATGTGTATATTGTATATTATTATATACTATAGGTACTTAATGGACGCATATTAATACGCGGTGCAGCAGCAGTAACGTATATAAACGCTCATAATATTATCTCCGCGTCGCTTTATTACGTATTCATTAGGACATTAACTAAATTACTGATATGGTTTCGCTAGCACAGCAGCAGCAGCAACAGCAGAAGCATATTTAATGAGTGCTCTCCGAAAGTTATGTACACGTAATAATAGCAGGAAATAGCGCGTCCGCGGGTTTTCGCAACGATTGTGGTAGGGATGGGGGGTGGGTGGTGAATCCTGTGGACGGGCAAATATAAACTGAAAACAATATAAAAACTGAAAGGTAATTATCCAAAATGTGTTATCGCCAAAATTTACAATTCACAAGAGACCTCCTAACCATTTCAGTCCATTTCTCCTCGCCCAAAGCCATGCGTCACGACATTTGATAAATCAGTGTTTCCGCCTCTCTTTCTGGAAATCTGGAAAACCGCCTGGAAAAGTCAGGGAATTTAGAATATTATATGAAAAACCTGGAAATTTTATAATCGATAACAAAGTAAGGTTTTTTTAATGGCGATAAAATAAAAAAAAAAAAAACACAACAAATTACATCATTGAAATAATACCTCGTTAAAGAAATTTATTTTTCCACTAGTGGCCACCCTAAATAATTGTTATTATTTTACCCAAGGCTAAATAATATTATTATAGTATCATTACAGTTTAATACAACTAAAATAGACAGTCCTTGGTTTAAAATATTTAATCCATGCGTATTTCTACTTAATTTTATTCTCTACTCCATGTATTTCTACAAAAAAAAAAAAAAAAAAGAATAAATAAAAAAAACCCAAATAACTGACCCTTAATTGTTTTTTGTTTTTTCTTTTATTATGCGTGTTAAATGTTAATACTAAATGTGTTAAATGTTACACAATCGTGACGTCTGCTTCGTCTGCTTCGCGGAACCGTTCTGAGGGTGAAATCGAAAAAAAAAAACCGAAAATCTATAATATTTCAAATACGTATTATTCCGCCAGTGTTTGTCGCGCGTCACCGCGGGCCAATTGAAATACCGTACAACACGCGGGAAAATCATCTCCAGCCACTTTCAATTTATATGCATATTCGACACAATATATTTGTATTGCGCTCGACAATTATTGTATTACCATAATGTCGCGGCGATGCGGAGTTATAAGATTATGCGCGCGCTCGGGGGGGGTGGGGAGGGAGTGGGAATCGACAATATTTCACTACTATTTTCAACCATGATGATAGTAATATATACGTGTGTAAAATCGATTCAGTTCGATGCGTACCCGTCATATCACATACACGCGTGAGACGTGATAATATATTGCCTATACACCACGTGCGTGTGCACGCTTTGGAGAAATGTAATTTTTTTTGTTTTTTTTTTTTTTTTTTAGATACATTCTCGGTGCCGCGCGATATGCGCGTTACGGGAAATAAAGAAAGTCGGATAATCGCGATTACCGTCACGCGGAATAAACAGCGAGCGGTTTTGTGAGCGAACTTATTTCGTTAGGTTTGCCCGCGACGTTTCCGATTTGATCCGCGCACAAAACATGTCAATATACTTTTGGATAATGTTAATAATATACGTACAGAGTGATGCACCACCCGGGACCGTCGTCGTTTGAACCACGCTGCAGCGGGTGTATTTAAAATCCAATATTCAGCTTTATTGATTCACTGGCCTAATTGTCACAAATTTTCTATTTAGAATTTTGCCCGAAACTGCGTTGGAAAATTTCAAAAAGTTGAAAATTTAGGTCCTAAAAACAAAAATGAAAATAAAAATAAAAAATACCGTTGTAAAGTTAAAAAAAAAAAAAAAAAAAAAAAGAGTTACAACTTATCAATAAAACGGATGTTATCGCGTTTTTCAATTCCTACTGGGACACCCAGTATAAGTATTCGGTCGACACGTGGTGCACTATTATGCGTTTATGACGAAAATCCTTAAGAAAACAAAAAAAAACACTCAGTTACTTATATAATAATATTATATATATGTTTACCAGTTATGAGTTTGCTCGTGAATTTTATTTGTTAACTATCCCTCCCTCTCCCTCTCCCCCCCCCCGAAAAAAAAACCAAAATAGTTTTCTTCCCTCCCCCTCCCCCCGCTCTCTCCATAAGAATACGACGACTGCGATCCGTTTAATATCTTTTCGGATACGTTTTCTCGTTCCCATTTGAATCTTATCGGACATATTTATCTGCGCGAACCGTCCCGTTCCTATATAAAAACGCGCACCTTAATGACCGATATCCTCGCCCGTATAACTGTTATAGAGTTAATAAAAACTTTCGCTTTATTATTTTTATTATTATTATTATTTTTTTTTTTTTCGTTTCGAGTCGCGAATCTGCCTTAACGACACCATTCGAAAAAATAATAATTTATCTACGGTGTGATCCTTAAAGAGGCGCATGTGTTCGCTCTTTTTTCAGTTATAAATACAAATGCGAAAACTTCATTTCCTTTTCCTTTTCCTTTTTTTTATGTTTAAGGTACTACTTATATAAACCAGTGGTTTCCAAACTGTGTGGTGCATCTCATCCAGAACGATGTGAATGTTTTTAAAGTATCTGATACTTAGATAAGTCATTGAGAAAAAAAAAAAAAAACATTACATTAAATTAAAATTTAGGTTAAAACATATTTAATTTTTTTTTTTTTTTTTTTGATATTCGTAGGAGACTCGTGAAAAATAAAACCGTTTTTAAGATGGCTTTAGTGAAAAAAAAAAATGTTTTGGAACCACTGCTATATACTGCGTAGCTACTATACTTATATTCGTGTCGTTTTTATGTGGATTTTGATGTATTGAAATCAAAAGTCGAACCGTTGGTTTTCGAATTATTCTTATTTAAGTATTGATGATGAATAATAATCTCTCAGACACATCATAATTTTATTTCTGCTATGTACTTACATAACACATAATTATTATGAATCCGAATGATTTTATTCAACATAAATTATTAATATTTAGCGAAAATTTCCCGATTTTATTTTTAAATTGCAATTTATCAAATTATAAATATATTATGATTATCCTTAGTATTTAAATAAGAATATTTTGGAAACTATTCGTTTGACTTTTGATTTCAATACCTCAAAATTAATATAAAATTACAAGAATTAAATTACACGGAGAAAAAAATATTGTATTTCCAAGAGATATCGTATAAACGACAGAAAAAGAAAAATAAAAAACAATTTTACTTAAAAACCATAAAATGTATTTAGTGCTTGGTCGGTTTTACATTCCGCTATTAACTGAGAACAAGAAAAAAATGTTAGAAACAAATTTCCACACACATTTTTATATGTGAAAAATATTTCTCATATTATTTGGATTGAAAAAGTTAGTTTTTAAAGTGTTTATATCGAATTTCGAGTAGTTTTTCCGAAATTTCGAAAAATGACCTCTCAGAAGTACCTTGTCTAGAGGCAAGCAAACTGTGATTAAAAAAGTTGCCGGTCGAAACTTTTAGACGTGTATTTCTAAACAAAAAAAAAAAAAAAAAAAAAAAAAAAAAAAGCGTTAACAGAAAAAAACAAATAAACTCAAATTGTAAAAACACAACCTTCTTTGCCCCATTTCGGAATGTAAAAAGTCGTAGAAAACACAGTTATTGCAGCACCCTTAAACATAAATAAAAATAAAATTCCAAATCATTACATTTTCACGGGGATGAACGGCGGGCCACCCTGTATCGTAATACGCCCATTCGGTGTGAATTAAGGAAACAAGACAATGATAATATACTCAAGAAGGTCGTCGTCTCGCGTCACTTATACGGAAATTATGCGTCGTCGTGGAGGAAAAAAGCATTGTTTTTTTTCCCCTTTTTCCTCCCCTTTATTTTTCCGTCGCTAGCATAAATCGCGACTATATAATATGACAGTGTATATAGTCGTTAGGCCGCCGCAATCCGGTGAAACGCATAGAACGCACTTATATTTTATTATACGGCTGCGGTTTTATATATACCAGGGATTAGTAATCCATTGGCGTTTTCCCCGCATTTCGATAATTAATTTGTTTCCCCCCCCCCAAAAAAAAAAAAATAAATAAATAAATAAAAAAAATACCCACCCTGAACCACACAACCGTGTTCATTCTATAATATGTATTATTGCCCTGGAATAGAAAACGCCATAATATACATTTTTTTTTTTTTTCCCCCCCCGTTTTAAGTCCTCGGCACACTGTACACAGGGTGTGTCCAGTGTTGAACGTTATCTAGATAAATCTATCTGGAAAAATTATCTAGATAAATAATCAATTACCGTTTATCTTATAGAGATAATTAAATAAATAATAACTATCTTCAATCTTATGTTAGACAAATAGAAGTTTTATCTGAAGTATTTAATCATATTTATTTAGATAAATCAATTTTAAAGATGATCTATTTATTTATTTATTTTTTTTTTGAGTGGAAAGAAGAAGCTAATGTTGTTACACTGATGTTTATTTATATACATATTTATATATGTGTTTTTTGTATACTTGTTCAAAAATTTCGACTAGTAACTTTCAAATCTGGATTTATCTTTAGATTAGTGCTTTTTAGAGGTAATTTCAGAGGAAATTCTCAATATTTTTTGCAAAATTTTGAGAACACTATCCAAAATTAGAAGAAAAAAACAACGTTTATGATTCAAACTCAATAAAAATTTAAACATAGATACAAAATATAATGAAAAATTCTTTGGCGAACTTTTTTTTTTTTTTATTTCACATTTCTCCCCCTCCCCCTTTGTTCTCAGTAATAATGGAATATAAACTGTCTGAGTAATAAATAACTTTTTTTTTCATTTCTACTTAAATTCGTTCGGTCGTTTATCTTATGCAGGAAAGAACTATTTTGAATTTTCAAAAAAAACAACCGTTTAAAAAACCAAAAATTAATGTTAAACTCAAACTACAAAAATTTTCACATCAAATAATAATATAATGTAGAACATATTTTGTAGTTCAATATGCATAGAATACTTGAGTGAATGTTCTTATTAGTTTCGATTAATTTGAACGCGACAATTATCTCCAAAATATGACCATACGAAGGAATGAATAAATGCGATATTAAAGTTAATTAAAAAAATATGCTAAATATAGTGATAAACAATAATAAAGAAACATTGTTGGAAATGATTTCGAGAGAGAGAAAGAGAGAGAGCACTAGGCGTGATGACAGGTATATAATGCGAGTGAAAAAAAAAAAAAAAAAAAAAAGATAGTTTTATGAAAACAAAATAGCGTTGTGTGTCGGAATTAACGTTTCCGAGTGAGGTCATAAATCGGAGAAGGTAAAATATATTTAAGAGAAAACGGGAGTAATATAAACATAAATTATTACCTCTAATATTTTACCTTTTAAAAAAAAAAATAAAAATATATATATAAATTAAATAAAATTATAGTCGTAAAGTCGAAATAGTGCCGCAGTGATCGATGTACTAATTATTTTATTTTCAATACGTTTTAGGCTATTATTTTTTTTTTTTTCTTGTTCTTTGTCTCTTTGTGATTTATATTTCGATGTTTTTGTGCTGAAATTTTAATAAATTATAAATATATGTTTAAAATAAAAAAATCTTATAATCCTAAAATGGCTTATATATATATATATATATTAGATTTTATAATTAAGTGCTATTATAAAACAAAAATACTAATTATTTAAATTAAAGGGGTCTAGATTATTATTTTGTTTTATTATTCGGGAGAGGGGGCGATTTTAAAATATTTAAATGAAAAGAGACTGGCCATTTCTCGTATCTTAAAATAATAATAAAATTCAGAATTTTTATTGATTTCCATTTCTCTCGATACTGGGCAATATACCTAATGGTAAACGTCGGAATTTAATTCTTTTAAAAAAAGTGCTAAATATGCATGTACTTGTGCGTTTAAAAAAAGCACAATATGCTCTAAAAATATGCACTTGAGTTTTTTCTTCGTCGCACGAATATTTCATTAATAATGCCCAAGGTTAACACTTTCGGGTTGGTTTTAAAAATTGTTGTGAGCACTCAACGAAAACAAAACTCAGCGCGCGAAAATTGTCACTCTTAAGTCCGTTCTCGTACTCAAGATGATTTTTTTAAAAAAAATTAATTAAAAAAAAAAAAAACAACAACAAATTGTTCTTTTAAATTTTTGAAAAAAACTTAACCCGCTCTAACTCGTTCACGTTTTACTAAATTTCGATAATGTTTTTCTCGAATTTATTTTTGGAAAAATGTTAATAAAATGGTTATTCTGGAATTTTCAAAAAGCGAAGTCTAAGTAATTACCTAATTTATTTGTTTTTATTTTTTGAAGTTTAGATATGTCTTTTTTTTTTTTTTTTTTTTGAACTCGTGTAATAAAATCCCAATAATTCGTGCGAGGACGAATGTCTAAATCAGGGATTCTCAAAGTCTTATGAACATTGTACCCCTTTTTACAAATAAATTTTTTCGGGTATCCCTTCTTAGTTACTAAACTAAAATATTTTTAAAATTTTTTTAAATACATTTAATATACATTTTTATTCCATTAAGATTATGTTATTAAAAACTGATCCACAAAAAATTTTAAAAACTGATATCGCTTATTTTCAAAGAAATTAGTGAGAAAGGTACTTATAGATTTTAGTGTTTTTTTCCTATATTTTAATTTAAAGGTTTGTTGGCCAGGCTCGTACCCCTTAAAAA
>JAIPRM010010211.1:0-13977 GCA_025469315.1 Stegophylla sp. TES_Ste_2020
TTGTTTGTGTTTTTATTAATAAAAGACAAGTGTCTTTTAAAGAACTTACAACAATTGTTCATTTTTTCTACACCATAATCCTGACAAAGATTCACATTATACGCTTAGTATAGTGGGGATCTTTACAGCATTGTTTACATTATCTACAATTTTCTTTTTAATTATTTCACTGCATAATATGTCAATTAATTCATTTTGAATAGAATCTATTATTGTCGTTAATGAAATGATCTTTTAAGGTGATAAGAACTCGGTACCCCAGCACAAGCTTCGCTTTTAGGGAGCGTTGCAATTTGTATCCCATGGCGATTTATATTTGTTTATATTTATATTTATTTTTGTGTTACTCTTGTTGTTATTGCAATAAAGCTCATTGTTATTAAAAAAAAAAAACACTATTATACTATTAAACTATTACAACGTATTATATTATTGTTTTTTTTTTTTATTTTAATCTTTTTATCAACGGGCCAGACGAAATTTGTGAGTGGTTTATGGCCCGCGGGCCACCACAGGAGCGGATCCAGCATATATCAACGGGAGAGGCGGACATATCGACAGTCCATTCAAATTACACTATTATATAGTAATGAACTGATAAGTAATAAATATAAATAGGTATAATATTTATGGAAGCATAGGAGTGACACATAATAAAGAAAAAAAAAAATTTTTACTTTTTGCAACTAGAAATTTTAACTTTGCTACTTAAAATTTTAACTTTACAGTCTTGAAATCCCAAACTTGCAACTAGAAATTTTGACTTCGCAACTTGAAATTTTAACATGGCTATTTTTTATCCGCAAATGGATGTTACGAATAATTATCAATAAATAAAACTCGAAATTTCGAATGGCCAAGTCAAAATAATAAAGTTGATAAGTTGAGAATTTGAAGTTGCGAAATCGGAATTTCGACTTGGTTACTTGACTTCTGATCCCTTTTGGAATTTATGAATTAACAAAACTTTAAATTTGGAGCTGTTAAGTTGAAAATTTTGGGAAATTAAAATTTCGAGATGCAGTGTCAAAATTGGTAACTTTATATGGCACTAATACGCTTCCATAGATTTGTGACTTTAAATATAACAATACATAAACGTTGGATAACATGAAATATTACAGTAAAATTTACAAGAAATTAAATTAACACATTGTGATAAGTCTAACGGAGGAGGCGGCCGCCCCTACCGCCCCCTCTGAATCCGCGCCTAGGTCACCATTTGCGGTGATACCGGATGTAAAATATAACGTTTTTTTTTTACTTATGCACACAATACATCATATTTTTTAAGTCTCGTATCACCATGACGTTATCCTTACTCTACAACAATGTTATTGAATGTAAAATTGATTGTAATGGAAAATATCATTGTAAAAACACAATCTTCTTCCGTCTTCATTGCGCTCAAAAATTAAAATGCAAGTTTCATAGTGAAACTTTTAATTATATCAACAAATAGGGTATTTACAGGTTATTTAAATGTGGATGGTGCGAGGGTGTATAAAGTGGACACCCAGTAAAAATTCACTAAAAAATGCCATGAGCGTTTGTTGAACAAAACATATATAAAATTATAATTCAAACATAGTTTAAATTTTGTTTAAATAAGTATATAGGAACTTTGAAATAATTGAAAATTTTTCATTTTTTGTAAGTTAATATTTCATAAAACATTAATGTATGTGGATATTAAGACTTGAAAATATAGTTCAAACATATTCATATGTATTATCAACTGCACTGACAAAATCGTAAGTAAAGTCTTTTTTTTGTTACACCGGTTTAGTGGGTTAAATGGGCAAACTACTGGGTGTACAAGTAAAATAATTTTGCGGAGTTGTGTTTTTCTTAAAAATATATTATACTCACATCAATGCATACAGCAACGACAACTGCGATCAATAAATACTTGGAATGCATATCGAATAGACTCTCGGTTTACAGACTATTATTATGGCAAACGATGTCGAAGAAAAATGATTTTACCCTCTACGGAACATGGCTTTTTATATGTTATTGAGAATTCCACACACCATATGCGATTATAATAAATATAACACACGTGTCTGTTAAACAGGTAAAGGCAGAATTATTTCGATAATCAGCTATTGTGCTTATAACAATAATTGTAACATGTGAAAAAACACGTTTATTCGTTTTTGAGATCGAAAGTGTTTTTTTTATCTTTTTAGATTCTGAACGAAGTAAAGAAGCTAATGTTTTTACAATGATGTTTATTTTAGATTCTGAACGTTACTGAAGAAGCTTATGTTTTTACAATGATGTTTATTTTTATTTATTTTTTTTTTCTTCCTCTGTGAACACTTTTTCGTATAGAACTACTGGTCCAAAAGTTTCGATCAGTAACTTTATAGATCCAAAATCGAACCCAGATGGTACTTTTGAGAGGTCATTTTTCAAATTTCTCAATATTTTTTTTAATAATGCGAAAAAACTGAAAAATTTTTTTCAAAAAACGGCAAAATATGCAATTACCGCAATTCCCGTAAAATTGAAAATTACTTTTTGACATAACTTCTAAAATAATGCAGCAAATGACTTGAAATTTTTGACAAAAACGACTCGGAAACAGTGGCGTAACAAGATGGGAAAGGGCCTCGGGGCAGTAACTAAATTAGGCCCCTAAATTCTAACTATAGAAAAAACCATAATATCTTTTTTATTTCAATTATTTTATGGAACTGTTTTTAAAATTTGCCAAGAGCTCTAAGGGCCCCTGAGCTCTAGGGGCCCCGGGGCACTGCCCTGTTTTGCCCAAAGATAGCTACGCTACTGTTCGGAAACCATCATTTTTTGATCAGAATTTTATGAAAATTTAAACATAGATAGAAAATCATATAAGAAAGATTTTGGCACAAGAAAATTTTGAAAATGTAAAAAAAAAATTTTGGACGTTTTTCTAACATTTTTTTTTTATTTATTTTTTTTTTATATTATTAACTTTTCTTGTTCAGAATCGTTTTATTGTAGAAATGATTTATCGTTTCTTTAAAATTCAATACACCCGTCAAGAGAATCCCACCCATCGTGCGAAGTATGTCCGGTTTTTTAAATTTTTTTTATTACTTATATAGGCAAGCGTGGACCAATTATTCGAATGGCATAAATAGAATACGACAATTTTTAAACAAATGTAGGCCAGAAAAAAAGTCAGTACGTGTTCAATTTAATTGTCAACGTATATACCAAAACCCTTTGCAATATGTTACAAATTGCGAACTCGAATTTCGTGCACAATGTTGTTGGTGATAATAATATGTATTACCGTAAAAAAACATTTGCGTCTGAATATTGTTGCTTTTGTTCAAGTATTAATTACTAACCATAATAATATGGTATCGATTGAATAAAAGCTAAATTTAATCATATATTTTTATATATGATTAAATTTAATTTATAATAGGTAGTTTAAAAATTATATTTTTTCACGATTCAAAAACTATATTTATATATATATGTAATAAATGCTTATTTATTTAAAAATATTATGAAAAATATTTTTGATATTTTTATCCTGTATTTTATTTTCTTAAATATGGTCACCCTAATCTACACACACACTGAAATTAAAATTCTGGGCATCATAAAAATGATTATTATTTTGATATTAAGTGACACCGACGCGACGAGCACTTTAAATACACATTTTAAATCCACGGGGTTACCAATTATTTACGAATTATTAATTTCTGGGAGTGTTTGAACATGATTTTTAAACATTTGTTAATGATTCATTTGCCCTAATTATGCAGTGTTTTCATCTTTTAATTATAAATTTAATAATAATATAAATAACTTTATTTCAGAAACAATAGATACAATTTAAGATTTTGAATATCATATTTTTCTAATTCAACCTATAAGTAAACTTGTTTTAGGTTGGATGAGTCTTAGTAACAATAAAATAATAACCTAAATAGAAAAAGAAAAAAATAAGATAATACAATGTTTAACAGATTAACTAATACTATAGGTATACTTACATATTTTAAACAGATCAATCTAAATTTATAACGTACATTTTAAATTTAATAAATGTTTGAAATGAATCGATATTTATATTTTTACTACGAAGCAAATTTAAACCAGAATTTAAAGTTGTTATCATACCAAAATGTTTCTTGTAAATAGGAGATTTACATTACTTCTTTTCTTTAGTCTGATATCAAAATTATGTACTGGTTTTCTAATAAAATGCTAATAAAGTAATAAAAGTAAATGCATTCTATGAAGGTTTTCAATATTATTAACATTAAACATTTGATAATATATATTACGTTCGTTGGAGTAAGATATGGTTTTTTACTATGAGATATTAATTTATTAATGAATTAATAGTAGAATTTAGTATATTAAGATTAGATTTGAAAGTACTTCCCCATATACTTATACCATATGAAATAATAGAATTTACTAATGAATAGTAAACTATCCTTAAGACTTTAGTATCTAAAAATAGTCTAAGTGTTTTAAAAATATTAAAAAATTTCCTTACTAGCTCAGTTAAATGCTGAATATGGTATTTCCAATATTTTAAATTATTGTCATAGATCAATCCTAGATATTTTATACTTGATATTTCTTTTATTTGAACACAATTACAATAAAATAATTTTTTACAGTTTGTAATTTGTAATATTATTAATTTTATTATTATAGATATTAAATTTTATAAAATTAGATTTGTTTAAGTTTATTGCCATTCCGTTATTGTCAAACCACGCCTTTATTAATTTAATTGATGTATTACCTAATTTAAATAATTGGTCATCTGATTTTTCTTTTAATAATATACTAGGGTATCATCAGCAAAACATATTTCCTTTAACGTTTAGATTCATTAATCCATTAATATAAATTAAAAATAACAGTGGTCCTAAGACTGTTCCTTGATGTACAGAGTGTGTGAGAATCAATGAATTCAAATTTGGCTCAAGATGGTACTTTATACTTAGCATTTTTTGAAATTCACGTTATTTCACAAGGCTTATACTTATCACTTTAATTAGTGTCCTTCCTTACTCTACTCACTTTACCACTGCCATCTATGTATTCAAAATTTTGTACTTATCTCAAATGTTAGTCAAATGTTTTTGAAATTTTCATTTAGTATGCGCGTGACTATTTTTATTAGTTTGTGAAAGTTTACGTTCCCATAACTATTAGTTTTGAAGTTATTATTAAACAACTAAAATAATAGTTTTCATGATAACATTTATTTCGATATTTCCAATACATTCTCCGCACATGAATTAAAAACATACATAAAACGAGAAATATTCAATATTTAAAAGTTCAATACTCAGCTTAAAATTAGTCATTTTTTTTTTTTTTTAATTTTTATGATTCATGCATGTGACAATTTTTAATAGTTGGCGAAAGTTTCAAGTTTCTAGTTATATTATTTTTAATGTTAAGTTAAAAAAACAAATAAAAAAAATATAAAATTAGGCGTCTTATGTCAAATGCCAATGTTGACCTTAATTTTCAATTTAATTTTTGTATTTATAATAATTAATCTATGTATTATATTATAGCCTAATTAGTGTTTAGATTACTATATTATGTACATGCATTATTTGTAAAAAGTTTCAATTTAATTTTGTATTTAATAATTAATTTATGTATTATATTATAGTCTAATTAGTGATTAGATAACCAAATTATGTACACGCATTGTTAAAAAAGGGCTTTTGCCAGTGTAAATATGAAAAAAAAATATAAAAGTTCAGGTTATGAAATAGTTTAGAGTTTTTTTTTTTTAAACATTTTTCCGGTAATTTTCCTTTAAGCATTAAAAAAAAGTTATTGAGAAATTTTTTAAAAAACGAGTCCTCTAAAGTACCATTGGGGTGAATTTTGTTTGTCGAAAACGTATAAAAAAAAAAATTCATATAAACTGCGTAGTACAAACTCAACTTTTTGTTTTGCACACAATTTTTTCGAATAATGTGAAATAATAGGAATATTCGCATATGCCACATAAACGAGTACGCGATCGAATAGTGTTAGAAAAATTCGCTGAACACGTGAACACCGCATGTAGCTTACTCTAAAAAAAAAATGTTCATTAGTATCGAATATCATTAATTAGAAACATCGATCAAGACAATATATTATGGTCACTTGTAGTTCACGAGATCAACATAGTAAAGCCTACACACACACATAAATACACAAAAAACATTTTGCAAATTCAAATTTTTAAATATTGATGATAATTTCTCACGATTCCTTTCTCCCTGTCGTGTACTTTTGATGATCCCCACCTATTACTTATTAGACGATTTTAAAAATAATTAGTTGACGTTTATTATGTAAGCGTTTTAAGTATGAGTTTCGACGAAAATTCTTGTTTTCATATAAAAACGATATTTTCACTCAAAACCATCATACACAATTTTTGATATTAAATCTAATTAAAACGCATACATAACGTTTGGTCTTGTTTTTATACCGATATTTACGAAACCCGATCACAAGACCTTGGTATGCTGTAAAACGCCAGTGAGGTTCTCAGGCCCAATCCAATCCTGTTGAATAGACCAATTTTGTGATAAATGGCCAAGGACACATACTTTGATATTTTGTATATATCTACAGGGCCGGCCCGAGGACTCTGACCACATTATTAAAAGGCACCCTTGAATTTTTTTTTTTTTTTTGGAGGGGATGTAATTAGTACTTAGTTTCTTAGTTTCTTAGATTCTGAACGAAGTGAAAAGCTAGTGCTTTTATAATGATGTTTATTTTTTTTTCTGTGAGCACTTTTTCGTATGGAAATTATTGTTCAAAAAAACTAAATCAGTAAATTTTTGAATCTGAATTTGTCTCTCGTTGGTACTTTAGAGAAATAACGTATTTTTTGAATTTCTCAATCCTTCATTATAAAGAAGATTATAAGAATAAGCGTAGTGCCAAGTATGTCTGGCTTTTTTGTCTATATTTTACGAATCTTTGCTTTACTTTTAGATTCTTAAAAAAAAGCAAATAATGTATTGGTTTTATAAATCTGCGTTTTTTTTCGCATGTATGGAAATATGGTTTTGGATAGAGATACTGGTACAAAAATTTCGATCAGTAACTTTAAAGATCCAAAGTTGTGTCTAGTTGGTACTTTAGGGAGTTTACTTCTCCAAATTTTCAATACCCTTTCTGAGTGCATGCCTAAACTACCCAAAAATTGACAAAAAACGGTAAAAAAACGGCAAAACTTGAATTTTCATAAATACCATTTCATTTTATTTTTTTAAATAATTTCAAAAATAAAAGAGCTAGAAAGTTGAAACTTTCACCAACATCTAAAAATAGTCACGTGTATACCTCATAAAACGTTTGAAAACATTTGATCAATTTTGAGGTAAGTACAGAAATTTGAAAATATTGGAAATTTCTCGATTTTTGTAAGTTTCTAATTCATAAAATTTTAATAATTCAAAATCATATAATTTTGATTCATTCAGAATCTAAAAATATATAATTAATGAGAAAAAAATGCGTTAGAAAATTCTCTAATAAAATACCTATAAACTCATGTCATTCGAAATTTGTCGTTCTATTGACGTATATAGATTTTTCGAAATAATTTTGACAAAATTATATTTATTTCCCCACCCTTGGTACGAGCAATCGTGTCAAATTATGTTGTAATCGAAAATGTACTATAGATCGTGAATTCTTTTTTGGAATTGTTTTATATTGTTAACATAAATACAAAAAAAAAAAATTGTTTAGTAAAACATAGCGACGCATGTTTGTACCTTTTAACTATTTTACATATAAAAATATAATATAGTTTCGAAATTTCTACAATCAAAAATTATTCGTACCTAACCTACGTAGGTATTACGTATACAATCAGTCTGTACAAACAGTCAACGGTGAAGAAATGTCCAATTTTTACCAGGAAATACAGATAAAAAAATATAACGATTATACGAGGCCCGAGGCCTTAGTATGTCAATCACCAGTGGGCCCTCAGTGCCCAGTTCCCGACCCCTTTGGATAGACCAATTTTACGATAAGTGTCCAAGAACTCGTACTTTGATACTTAATCGTTTTTGATTTCTTTTTTTTTTTTCTTATATCTCGATAAAATTTGTATAATCCATAATCTCATGTATACTTGTAAAATTAAAACTTTGTGGGTAGTTTTTAATTTAAAATTTACAAAATTTTCAACATTTAGTTTATAATATTATAATATGTAATTGGAACACGTTATTTAAGTATTTTACCTCACACCTGTGTAATTACCTTATTTAAAATATAATAAATTCGTTAATATACCACGTATTTGCAGTAATATAGGTTTCAAGTGAATATGGTTATATATATATATTTATACATATGTCTGTGTAGTGTCGTGTGAAAAAACAATGTATCGTTTTCAGAAGTACCTGTTTGCGTGTGCATAGTACAATGTTATAATATATGACACCAATACTAAATTTTACTTGGTGTTGAAACTATTTTTCACTCGAGGGGCAAAAAAATTTTTAAAAGTTACAGTGGCCCAAACAGAATTTTATCAAATATTTTACTTTTTTTGAATATAGACATTTTTCACACTATAATATTAGCTTCATTGTCTAAAATATATTTATTAGTTCATTCAGTATTTATATAATTTAGTTTTTAATAGAGAATACAATAAAATTGAATAGAGAGTAAAATGAAAGTGTTTTATTGTTACTAAAATATACTTTTTTTTTTTTTTTTACAAACTAGTAACATCTCGTAACATATTTTGTCCGTACTTTCTTCGATTTTTTTCAATAAAACCCTTGTGAAACGTTTAATTCTTTGTTCGCTCAAAATTTTATCACATCAAAATATTTGCAACGAAATTCTCTGCCTAGACACCAAGTTTCAAAATAATCGGTCCGGCCAATTTTCTTTTATGTACTTTAAAACAGTAATTTTGGGCAAAACTAATGAATTTTGTCAAAATTCTAAATTCAAACGGGTATAGAGAAAAAAAAATGACTTACGATTTTCAAGATTTTTTCTGGTTAAAGGGACATATATATGAGTGAGATTATGTTAAATTTTCAAGTTTTAATATTAAAAATCAAAATTTTATTGCATAAAAACTAACCAAAAATGAGAAATTTTCCGATTTTTTCAAAATGTATTAAACTCAAAATTGATCAAATCATTTTGAAATTTTTATTAAATGTTCTCGTGACCAATTTTAGCAGTCGATAGATTATTCCAACTTATTAACTCCAAAAAAAAAAAAAAAAAAAAAAAAAAGAAAAAAAAATCCATTAGAATTCGAAGCTTTAGTGTAAAACTAACTTCAAGGTTAAAATAATTCCGAATATCTGATAAACCTTCCCCCACACATCATATCCGTCTGGATCCAACCCTGTGAATTCATATAGAGGTTCATGTAGGTGCCGTATTTGCTCGAATATTCAATGTTTTCTTACAGAAGTATAATGTGAGAAAATAATGTACGTTGTGCTTGAATTAGGTACAAAATTTAAATGCTCATAGAAAATTAATCAATTTCAAGAAAATCGGCACGTTACTTTTGGCCGTGTGTTTATTTTCAGTCAGGAACAAGCCGTTTATATTATAGACACCCCTTTTACCACTGTTCGAAATTTTTGAAAACGTGTACACAAAAAAAAAAAAATAGAAATAATAATAGTAATAAAAAGTAAAGTATAGATAAGAAAGCTGGACATAGTTTGCACCACGGATATTCTTCGCTCTTCGGGTCAGATACTCTTGGAGGGTTAGGAGAATTTTAAAGAAATGGTAAATCATTTCTTAAATAAGACGATTCTGAACAAAAGAATTTGATATAATATAAAGAACAATATAATAGTTGTCATTTTCAACACATCCACCAAGAGTATCTGACCCGAAATGCGAAGAATATCCGTTATGTACGGCTTTCTTGTGTATGCTTTACTTTACTTTTTTTTATCTAATAAATAAAGAAAAAAAAATAAATGAGAAAAAAATGTCCAAATTTTTTTTCACATTTTCAAAATTTTCTTGTGCTAAAATGTTTCTCATATTATTGTTTATATATGATTAGATTTTCATAAAATTCGAATCAAAAAATTATGGTTTTCGACCTTTTTTTGTCAAATTGTAAGTAGTTTAAAAAAAAAAAAAAAAAATTGAAGAATTGAGATTTTCAAAAAACGATTTCTCTGTGGTTAGGTTAGGTTAAATTTTTGGACAAGTATATATATACGAGAACGTGTTTACAGAAAAATAAACATCATTGTAAAAACACTAGCTTCTTCGCTTAATTCAAAATCTAAAAAATATAAATATTTTCGTTTAAAATTTTTATGAAACAGCATAATATATTAATATATAGTGTAATAATTGTATTTTAAATGTTAGTTTGTCTTTTTTATCAAGTTTATCAATTTATCGACGATATTGTTGTTAATATTTTTTAAAGTTTCAAACAAAATTATTATATCTTACAAAAAAAAAAAAGGCCATAGGTTATTTTACAGGTGTATCGTTCGCTGCACTTGATATCAAACAATACGTCATGCTACGTACGCAGATATTGTTAAAAATATTTCTATACAAATACAGCGAACAGTTGCGTTATTGATTTTTATTTTGAAATTATTTGCCGTGCCAGAATTTCGGAAAGAAAATTATCGAAAATTGTCGACGTTTAAAATTTTTGCTATTGCAAAAGAATCGTGGATTTTATTTTTCCGAATAACATAAAAGTAAAATTAAAGATTAATGATTGTAATGATATTATTTGTCGATGTTTTATATTTTTAAAAATTTTATAATATTATGATTTTGTTATTGATATTGCATCGGCATTATTATTTCACTAGAGATAGATATTAGAATATAAAAATATTAGATATTAGATGTTAAAAAAATGTCCAAAATTTTTTTTTCACATTTTCAAAATTTTCATAAAATTTGGATCAAAAAATTATGGTTTCCGAGTCGTTTTTGACAAATTTTGGATAGTTTTTTCCAAAAAAAAAAAAGAAAATTGAAGAATTGGGAAATTCACAAAATGACCTCTCTAAAGTACAATCTAGAGTAGAGTGACCATATTTAAGAAAATAAAATACAGGACAAAAATATTTTTCATAACATTTTTAAATAAATAAGTATTTATTACACACACACACACACACACACACACACACATATATATATATATATATATATGTTTTTGAATAGTGACAAAAGTATAATTTTTAAACTACCAATGACAGATTGAATTTAAACACATCCAAACATTATTTTGAAAAACATAAAATAATATTATGAAACTAAATTGTTACTTTTTAAAATTTCTTCGAATCCTTTATTCGTGCATTTTGTATACTTTAATTTCTAAAAAAAACTTGTTAATTCATTTTACGATTATAATTAATTTAATAGTATCCAAAAGATTTGTATATTCTTACATTAGTTTATTCGATAATTTCGTTTCAAAAATTTCAAAAATTTTAAATCAACAGTAAGTCAAAAAACGGGATTAATATGGAACAGACTTGAAATTACGGGACAAAAAGCGTCCTGAGAGAAGTTTGTCAGGACAACAGGACACAGGGCCGAAATAAAGAACAATCCCGTATAAAACAACACGTATGGTCACCTTAATCTAGAGGCAAATCCGGTTTCAAAAAGTTATTGATCGAAACTTTTGGACAAGTATTTCCATACAAAAAGTTCTACACAGAAAAAAAAAATAAAAATCATTGTAAAAACACTAGCTTCTTCACTTTGTGAATTCAGAATTTAAAAGTAAAGTAAAGTGAAGTAAATCATAGACAAGAGAGGGCCGGACATGATTCGCACCACGAGTTTTCTTCGTTCCACGGATTGGATATTGATGGTGGGCGTGTATAGATTTTTAAAGAGAAGATCAATCATATTATTCAATAATATTATCATTCTGAACGAAGGAAGTTGATAATAATATTATAAAGAATAATAACAGTCGTCATTTTTAATACACCCACCAAGAGCTGACCCGAAGAGCGAAGAATACCCGCGACGCGAAGTACGTCCAGTTTTACTTTACTTATTATCGCTTTACTTTACTTTACTTTGCCTTACTTGTGACTATTGCGAAATAGGTAACGCCATCTAGTGGTCACAATCAGTACAAAGATGGGCATTAGGCATTTAATGCACGGTACGAAGTATTGATATACGTACGGCCGCCGGCAATAATTTTGCGACAGCGTTGACGCCCTAATTTTACTTTACTATATTTTTATCAAATAAATATTGAAAAGGAAAAACGATTAACGATGAAAAAAGTATTAGTAAAAAATGTTCAAATTTCTTTTTTTCGCGTTTTCAAAATTTGCTTGTGCCAAAATATTTCTTATATGTATTACTGTCTACCTATGTGTCTAAATTAGCATAAAGTTTAGATAAAAAAAATGGTAGGTTCCGACTATTATGAGTTAAATTTAGGGTAGTTTCCCAAAAAAAAAAAAAAAAAATAGAAGAATTATTGAGAAATTAAAAAAAATAACCTATCTTATGTACCAACTAGAGAAAAATGCGGTTTCTAGTCAAAACTTTTTGACAAGTATTTTCATACGAAAAAGTTTTCACAGAAAAAAAATTAATAAAGGAAAAAAAAAAAAGAAAATATAAAATTCTATAGCTTCTTCATTTCGTTCAGAATATAAAAAGGAGTAATATTATAATTTACCTATAAAGCCGAAATTAAATAACAGGCATTTAATTAACGTGTATACAACGGTAACAAAAATGTTTTTTGAAATATACATTTGAATAGAAAATAATGATTCGATTTTTTTAATGACAATTAATTTTATAGAAGCACGAAGCAGCAGTCATTTTAGATATTAATATGCTAAAGAGGTGGAACGTAATTACCGTTTCAGATGCGTTTACTCGTAGATTTTTTGCCCGTACGAGTATTGTTTTATAATTTAAGACATTTTTTTTAAATTTTTTTTTTGTATTTATTGTATATATACATAATTTTTCAAAAACAATTAAAACAAACGCAAAATAGCGAGGCGTGTTTAGAACAATGACTAAACGTTCGAACTATTCATCAAATTTCCACTATAATACTCTATACTAAATAATTCGCGCTCTTATTTCGTTTTCATCGACGTCCAAGTCAACGTTCTAATTTCATCCGCAGAATATTGTAAGTATTTGATAAAATATATATTTGCTTTGTTACACCCCCGAACATAGAAATATTTACGTTTTATAAAATAAAATATCGATGTGAACAGTGATGTTTTCGTAATTTTTTTCTAGGGTATGCGCATCGGTGGATATAAGGGGAGGCATCCTCCCAATCCACTCAAACCCCCCCCCCCCAATTTTTTTTATAAATTACATTAGATTAACACCTTCAAAGAGGGCTAAATCAATTGTAATAATATTTAGTCTTCCTACCTCTGAAAAAAAAGACTATTTTTATTCTACTTCCACTAGCGAGTCGAATTGATCTTAAAATTTTTGTTATAATTCCAGTTTAATTTGTTTACGGGGCTCATACCGCAGCCTCGGTTATACATAGTCTATTACAACCGTAACCGTGATTGTAATTATGTAATATAAAGTCGAGTTCTTATTACACCATATTATGATAATAATAGATTCAACTTTTGGCCGTGAGCTTATATAAATAATTATTACGCGACAAAGTGTAATGGGAACCCGGTTATACTGATATAAAATAAAAATATAATAATCGATTATAAACAAACGAAAATTTTCCAAAAAAATTGTCATAGATTGAGACGTAAAATTTTTTTTCGAAAATAGGTAATTAATATTTTTTATTTCAGTTTTGTCTGTCATTGATTTTAGATTGCGAACGAAGTGAAGAAGCTAGTGTTTTTACAATGATGTTTATTTTTTTATTTTTTTTTTCTGTGTACAACTTTTCATATAGAAATACTTGTCCAAAAGTTTCGATTAATA
>JAIPRM010010212.1:0-13976 GCA_025469315.1 Stegophylla sp. TES_Ste_2020
TTTTTTGAATTTCTCAATTCTTCAATTTTTTTTTTTTTGGAAAAAACTACCCAAAATTTGACAAAAACGACTCGGAAACCATCATTTTTTGATCCGAACAATATGAAAATTCATACATAGATAGAAAATAAAAATATGATATTGATTTTGGCGCAAGAAAATTTTGAACATTTTTCTAACACTTTTTTTTTTTCTCATTTATTTTTTATATTATTAACTTCTCTCGTTCAGAATCGTTTTATCGAAGAAATGATTTGTCGTTTCTTTAAAAAAATTCAATACACCCGTCAAGAGAATCCCACCCGACGGCGTGCGAAGTACACACATTTTTTTTTTTACGAATATTCAACCAAAAGCTCACACGGAGATAGCAGCAAACTATAAACGTCACAAAGCCGAAAACGTCAAAATCCTTTTTTACTGGAATATAACAACACCTCATTACCAGCTGCTATACATCGGTTAATTTTTATTTTATATAATTATACAATTTTTGGATTACATTATAAGTGTACCTGAAACCGAGTTAGCTGTTATCAATTTTAATACCAATCCTTTTTGAAAATAATTACAATATGTATAATAACTGAATAGAAAATTTGCTAAGAAAAAATGTGTATAATTATAACAGTACAGAATAACTCTGTACGTGTATTATATAAAATATTGTGTATATATTACGTAAAAACAAAGCAGGACATACTTCGCACGACGGGTGGGATTCTCTTGACGGGTGTATTGAATTTTAAAGAAACGATAAATCATTTCTTCAATAAAACGATTCTGAACCAGGGAAGTTAATAACATAAAAAATAAATGAGATGAAAAAAATGTTAGGAAAATGTCCAAAGTTCGGATCAAAAAATTGATGTTTTCCGAGTCGTTTTTGTCAAATTTTGGGGTAGTTTTTCCAAAAAAAAATTGAAGAATTGAGAAATTCGAAAAAAGACCTCTCTAAAGTACAATCTAGAGGCAAATCGGGTTTCAAAAAGTTATTGATCGAAACTTTTGGACAAGTATTTCCATACGAAAAGTTGTACACAGAAAAAAAAAATAAAAAAATAAACTTCATTGTAAAAACGCTTCGTTCAGAATCTAAAATTACAAATATAAAATTATTTATATACATATTATTATTATTATTATTATTATGTACACAAGGGCGCCCATTGAGTGAATTTCAGGGGGGGGGGTATAAATTTTCATAAATTTTAATATTTTTATATTTACTACCAGTTTCAGCAATAATCCATCATCAGTTAATGTCCCCCCTACCCTCAAGTTTTGTAAGTACAGATCAAATTTTTTACTAATCGCATTGGTCAATCAAAAGAATCATATAATAAAAAAATAATTAAAAATGACTTTGAAATTATACTACTTAAATAGTTAAGAACAGTGAACATTAATTTAATTTGTAATATTATATCCTCCTGTCAATCACCACGTTTCGCACCTATGTGTTAGAATTTGGCGTGGATAACTCGAGTATAGGTTAGTCTATGAATTTCTATTTAGGAATTTGAACTTGAACAGTTTTACTAATGCAAAATACTCTTTATTCATAATATACTCTTCGAATTAGATAGGGAACAATTCGACGAATATGATTTTTTAAGCCTAGAAAATAATGACGATTTTGATAAATCGGTTAAAATTTTCATACTGTGGTATCTTATTTAAATTATCCGTATTATCTAACGTTATCACAGAAAACTCATTTAACTTGGGTTTTTGAAATTTTCCAGAGGAGGGACGTGTCCCTCCCATGACCCCCCCCCCTCACCAACGGGCGCCCATGTATGTAAATACTCGTAATATCACGGCGACGAGTATAATATACGTAATTTATTTTGATATTGACCTAGTGGGAAATTGTCGAGCGAAAATCACGTCAATGTACAATTATTGCGTACAATAATTATTATTATCGTACCTATATATTATATTATAATATATATTATACGTGTGTACACGAAGGACTATATAATAATAATAATAATAATGACGACGGGTGAATATATGAATTGAGTTTTAACAAGGCGTATAAATGCAACTCTGTAAATATTAGTATGTGTGTGTGTGTGTGTATACATCATAATAATATTATGGGCAACAAGTGTGTGTGTGTGTATAGTTTCTCTTGTATGTTTAATACTGTGTGTATAAAGTGGCTCATTAGGACCTGGAGAGCGGGTCCGCACACCTCGGCGCGACAGAGGCCCCCGGTGGGGTTTTTTTTTTTTTTCTTTTTCTTTTCTCCAACGCCAAGAAATGTATAATAATAATAAATAAACATTTTAAGGCGAACGCGAGCTCGCGCGCGCGCGCGCATAAATCGCACGAGGAAATAATATATTCGACAAGTTAATTATTATATACCCGGTCGCGGTCGAGAGGACGACGACAGTGGAAGGATTTAGGCACCTGCTGATTGCACGCACGCCTCACCCGCAGCCTTCGCGCGCATTTATAATGTAATATTGTTTATAATTTATTACGAACCTAATCCGTTCGTTCCGTAATTGTATTTCTAAATGAACGGTCCGGCCCGGAGCAGGCAACAAGCGCAGAGCCGTGTATATAATTTATAATATTATGTATGTATTATAATAATAATAATATTTTGTGCGCGACACGAAAATGTATAAATGAGGCGTCTTAGTTTCAAAACCTCGGCTATTATAAGCAATTTTCGAAAATTTTCAAAAACAACGACTTGCTCCGTATTTTTATAATAAATATGAAAACAAAAGCTTTGAATGGTACACGTATTGTGTGTGTGTGTGTGTGTGTGTGTGTGTGAAAATATAATATTTTGTAAAAATATTATTTACAAGAGTTAAATAAAATTTATAGTTTTGAAATGACTGTTTTTGAAACCGACAAATTAATTTCCCCACTTGTGGCTGGTTTTGACATTGACTTTATGAGATAGGTAGGTGATTTTGAAACAAATACTGGAAAATCTAAGAAATACAAAACGTTTTCGTGAATTTTATGTACATAATTATTACCTAATTAAAACAACAAATAGAACTTAATATTATAATATAGTTAATACTTGATTTCATGAAAATCGAAAAAGTATTGAGCACAGAGCAGATACAAACATGACGTGTATAATTACGGCTTGATTTGAATACAAAAATATCGTTAGACGGGGCTGGTTTTGATAATAACCACAATTTTCCGTACTCATTTAACGTCGATTGTGATGGCCTCGTTTGATGTTCATTATTTGTACCAACCATGTGAATATTTGGATGGTTAAAAAAAAATCCATTTTGAAAAAATTGTCTTTTAGCTGGTTTTGAAACTGGACGCCCTCAAATGATAATTACGTACATTATACGGAGTGATCGATTGCCTCCGTCGAGGCATCGCGTTTGAAGAACAATACTATTACTACTGAGGTCTACAGTTTAATGATAAAAATATATCTAATAAATTGTAGGTATCTAGCGAAATTTCTTTTCTTCCCTTCATAGAACATCGAAAACATATACATATTTGCGTCACAGAACACACAGGCGAGGAAAAATCGAACGAATTAACATCGATTAATGTAGATAGGAGTAAATTGTGCTGGAATTGTAAACACATTCGTTGAAACTTTTAGAAAATAAATAGAACCAAAGAAAAAGTTCCGAGGTTTTTATTTTTATTATACCCATGTTTATAATGTTATTAGAAAAAAGTATTACGATATTAAAACTAATTTTCATAAAATTCAATAACTGATTTTCAAAAACATCCCTCCCCCAAACTTTTTTCGCATACGTCCTCGGTTTTTTTTTTTGGGGGGGCGGGGTGGGGGTATAATAAACGACAGACTAGCGCGATCTATATTCACGAAACAATTTCCAGTTCGTTTTATCTCAGTATTGACCGTAAATCGCATTTATTGAATGTGAAAATTGTAAGTATAAAAAAAAAAAAAAAAAAAAAAATGACTAAATATAATAATTATTAGTATGTATACTGATGGTACCTAATGAATAAAAAAATTATGAATGTATAAAAAAAATTTTTAAATTTTCGCATATCAAATATTAAGTATTACTATTGGGGGGGGGGGGTGGAGGGGGAGGGGAATGAAACAAATCACGAGGTTTTTACTGGTCACGTGTGAACAACTCTGAGTAGTACGCTACTGTTAATACACCTGGTTTATACCTCCTAACCAGTAACCGGGTATCGATCGATTGAGACGCGACCGCGGTGACGCCGTGCGCGGTAAACGACCGAAGTGAAGGAGGGAGGGAGGGAGGGAGGGAGGGGGGAGGTATGAGGTTAAAACGGTTTTGTCGTACCGTAAAATAAACAAGGTAGGTGCTAATTGGTAGTACTAAATTAGTTGGTTTAGCGATGGGCGTCGTCGGGTCGAGTGGTCCGCACCGCGTGGGTATATAAATCACACAAACGGGGCCCGTGGGTAATGTTTTTTACTTTTTTTTTTACCTTACGTTTCACAGAAGAAACTTATTACGTATATTACAAACCGTTGCGTTTAATACCGCGAGCGCGGGGCTTTCTACCGGCTATGATGATAATAATAATAATAATAATAATAATAATAATATGATGTATATGACGTATTGTATACAAATACACACGCGCGTAGACTATGATACACCACCACCACCGCCTATTCGACTGTCACTGATCATGTACCCACGCGCGTACAGAGTGATTCGAAAGTACACGTTTACAAGACGTATCCGCGTGTAAAAATGCGTATGATGATCTTTCAGAAGTGCGTTCGAAAATGTTTTTCAGCATTACATTATACGATATAGTTATTCAATTTGAATGGAAAAAAATTTAAAATTGAATTAGGAATTTATAGCCCGACAGTTGTTTGAGAATTCGGTTATTAAATAATAATAATATTGACAAGACCTGACTCGGAACCAAAAAGTTCCATGGATAGAAGAACCTTTTTGGGCAAAAAAAAAAAAAAAAAATAATAAAAAAAGTGGGTTCTACGTCAAAAGTGCGAATGCAAAAAGGAGCGAAAAATATATTAAATTTATTAAAACGAACGAATAGGAATTCCAGTTTATTCCTACGGCCATTGGTCGATTGTTTCGAAGATGATTGCATAGGTAGACCATCACGAAGACAAAGAAGAAAAAGCCCTGCGTTTACAATTCCCGTGTGGAATCGTTATGAAGCATCGAAAAACGAATTACCAAAAACTAACAACTCTGTTAAAGGTAATAAATTATTATAACTAATTATTATTTTACATATAATTTATTAGTTTCAATTTTTTCTATATTTTGTTTTAGGTTGGAATGGAGGCTTTAATTGCTTACTTGGGTCTTGTAATCCAACAGTTTGGAAATGTATAAAAGCTCTCCAAAAACAACAAACTTTAGTCGATATTCAAATGGTTCAAATCTCCAGTGGCACACAATCTTCTACAACCAAAAACATTTACAAAGAAATTGTAAATAAATATAACACAACACCAAAATTGGAATATTTAAAAAGTGTCGCTTATAATTTTTATCATTGAATGTATATAATATTTGTAATTTGTAATGTATAATGAAAGTAATAAATTATCGTAATGTGAATTTTATAATTTAATACAATCTCAATTCATTTTAATATATTTTTCGCTCTTTTTGTATTCGCTCATATTTCCATTCGCTCTTTTTGCATTCGCTCTTTTGCTTTCGCTCTTTTGACGGGATACCAAAAAAGTGTAACACATAGAACTTTTTTTTCGCAATTGATGTTTCTTTACACTAGTATACAATAGTTTTTAACCAAGGTAAAACCTTTTCGCACAAAATTTAATTACATATTAATATGCAATTCCGTCTAAGTTTTTGCCATTGGATTAATTTCGAGCTGTTGTACAGAACAAATCTTTTGCGCTGTTTGATTCTTATTGTATTGAACTACTGCATATTATAGTCAGAAAGAAGGCGCTTACTCCTGATCCAAAATCGCGAGTAGATTTATCACTTAAATATTCGAAACGGTGCAAAATTTAGTTTATTATGAAAGACGTACAGAGAGACTTAGAGAAATTTTATACGTTTATTTTTGCTTTTTTACGATTTTTGTTTTTTGTTTTTTTTTTCAGCGGTAGTTTTTGCGGAATTTGACATTATTGAAAACAAAGTTTTCCGCAAAGATAATATTGTGAAATGAGCCGAAAAAAAGTTCTTTCGGGGGGGGGGGGGGGGAAAGATTTTCGAAAAAGAGAAAAAAAACGATACTTATGAAACACATCCGTTAGAAAATACAATATACGTTACGGTCGCGCCAAAAACTAACGGAAAAAGAAGAGATTTTTACGAAATTCGAATTTAAATCTCGCAGCGAATCAAAGCGCTTTCATATCGCGCGTTTTCACCGTTTTTTACAACTGGCGTTTACATCGCGATTATCATTTGTAACGTATTTTAAAGACAGAGGGGATCACTCTGTACATATAATAACAATATAATATATTTGCGCGCGCGCGCGGTTACACGCCCGTGTGAATTTCCCGAGCGTATACATAAATAATTCTGCTGGATCGCCGCGGGTTTATCTTATTATTATTATTATTATTATTATTATTATTATTACTGTTGTTGTACGAACAACGGCCTGGGTGTGCGACACGCCTATTATTAATTCGTATTTTTTTTTTTTTCAAACCGTCCGCATCCCAATCAATCGCGGACGTTCGTCATTCCTACTCGAAAATTCGCTTATGTCGCGCTTGGCCGTATACATAATATATTATATTTTCCTCCGAAAATCCAGTTCTATTGTCCTCCGAAAAAAAGTCCTTGTCCCTGTTCCTCGGAAAAAATCAAATTCTATTGTCCCGTATACTGTTGGTCTTTTTCCCCCGAAAAATAGTTTATAAGACTCTCTCGTGTTATCGTCATCGTCATAAATAATACGGTTGTGTTACTAGGTATATTATTATTATTATTATATTACGGTGAGTATGCGTTTTGAAAAAGTGACTGGTATTTAATTTTATTTTAGATCCTGAACGAAGTGAAGAGCTAGTGTTTTTACAATGATGTTTATTTTATTATTTTTTTTTTTTTGTGTACAACTTTTTGTATGGAAATAGGTACTTGTCTGAAATATTCGATCAGTAACTTTTTAAAACCGGATTTGCCTCTAGATTCTATTTTAGAGAGGTCATTTTTTGAATTTGTCAATTCTTATTTTTTCTTTAAAATTTAATACACCCGTCAAGAGAATCCCACCCGTCGTGCGAAGAACACCCCATCGTGCGAAGTGTGTCCGGCTTTTTACACGGGCAAATGTCCTTTTTTTAACAATGCGTGTAAATAATTTAGTAATCTAAACACTAATTAGACTATATTAATATAATATACATATAAATTAATTATTAAATACAACAATTAATTGAAACTTTTTACAAATAATGCACGTACATAAAATAATATAGTAATCTAAACATTAATTAGGCTGTAATAAAATATACATATAAATTAATTATTAAATACAAAAATTAAATAATTGAAAATATTAAGGTCAACATTGGGCATTGGACATACTTAGACGGCCTAAGTGGCTCGTTTTAGGACAGGCGAATCAACGTTGCCAATCAAATAAACCATTTAAGAATATTATGGTATATTCTAATATCGACATTCGTTAATAATTATGTTAATTAAGCACAAGACGATTGAAGCGTTTAAAAATGGAAAAATTCACTATTTTTTTTTGATAACGTGCATGCCCCCCAAGTATGAAAATACGTTCCATAGCATAACCATTTTAAACTGCATACTTTTACTGCTTAAAGGTTAGTTTAGTATCCACTAAACTATTTTTTGGACTTTATCATACTCTTATTTAATATTTCAAGAGAATTAACGTTTGACATAAAGATATACGTATAATTCAATTTCAGGTGCAGGGGGGAATTACAGGGAAGTACTGTCCCGCGCTCGCTACGCTCGTGGAATTATATCATACACAGTTTGTATACTTTTATTGTATACAATATATAGTTGTCGAAAAAGTTTTAATCAGCGAATTTTTTTTAAAAACGGAATTCAGTTCTAGACCGCGGCAATTCACACAAAGGTCGTCTCGTATTTCGAAATTATTCACATTTTTTCAAAACGCAAAATATTATTTCGGTTTAATTGTGTTATTTGGTTACCTATACTATAGTAAATTCGATAGCAATCGATATTAATTTGTGGAATAATAATATTATGGTGACCGTGGTAACACAATAGCCAATGAGTGTTTATTTTTTAATTATATTAATTTTTAACGTTGGCAACCACCGTAACGAAAACTCCACTCAGAATCGTTTTGTTTATCGTATTCTCGTGGCAATTAATGAAAATTTCAAGTTTCTAGTACCATTAGTTTCCACTGAATGGCTGAATATCGATTATTCAATTAATTTATTTCTACGTTGCTTTATCGTTTTTCCGTTTTTCTCGATTTTTTACCATTTTCGTAATTTTGACATATCGAATTCAAACGTAATTTTTAAACGGTATATCCCAAATTAATAAACTCTTCGTTTCCATCACAAAACATAACACTTATATTAGGTAATTAAATAGTTATTTTTAATTTATTTCTGCAAACATTATTACATTTTCAATAGTTAATACAAAACACATTAAAATCCATCTGAATATGACAAATATATCATAAAGTTAAATTTTGTATTGTAAAATACAATAATTTAAAATGTACTATGTTAAATTATTATTTTATTGCTATAATTTTTTTATTTATAATAGTTTACAATAGATTTCGATTGGAAGAGAGGCGTTTACGTCTTGTATTGCAACTTCCCACTGTTAATTTTATTTATAAATATTTAATGTGTATTTAAAAATATTCGTATAGTTTTGTATTTTTTCTAATTATTATAAGTTCACTTTCGCAATTAAAAATAATCACAATTCATGTAACATAATACTTCATCCAGGAATCGTATGTATGCTAATAATTAGTTACACATAATTTATTATTTTTTAAATCTGTCTAATGTAACCAGCAATTATTTATCACTTGGTAATTTGTGAATGATTTTCATGAAAATTATAGATTTAAATTTGAAAATTAAACATTAATTTAATAATTAGAGTTTATTCGACACTTTATATTATCCGGAATAAAAAATTAGCAATATGCAAATATATTTTTATAGTTTTAATAAATACTCGTGTAAGTATTATATACTGTATACGAAAATATTATTCATTTCATTGCGTAGGTGGTATTCTTGATAAAAATCTCGTTCTTCTCTATTGACTGATATAATTTTAGTAGGAATTTTTTATAAAATCGAATAGAAAATTAACTCTTTGTTTTGATTTAAGGTAAAATTAGAGTTTGTGATTTAAAAAAATATATTTTGAAACAAAATGTGAATTTCAATAGTCGTTGCACGTCATACTAATTTCATGCTGAAAAAAGCCCGGACATACTTCGCACTATGGGTGTTCTTCGCACGACGGGTGGGATTCTCTTGAACGGGTGTGTTGAGTTTTAAAGAAACGATTACGAAAAGTTGTACACAGAAAAAAAAATAAACATCATTATAAAAACACTAGCTTCATCACTTCGTTTAGAATCTAAAAAAAAAAAACGCATATAAGGCGAAAGTTGATGAACAAGAATCTTTTTGAGTAGTAATTTAAGTATTACTAATAATTATCAATAAGACGTTTAGGAGAATTATTATATGGCCGGAGAATATTATATTTTACTTTCGTAAAACGTGTCAATTTGATATACAAATAACTCTTAAAGTATCGTTTTCGTCTGTTGTAACCACTTAAATATATTATATTAAACACTACTTAATGTATTTGACTAATAAATTACATATTTTATAAACAAAATCATACTTTAAACACAAAGGTTTACTTATATTATTATAATAATATAATAAAATAGTATTAATTCACTAGGAGTATTATACGCGCAACAAACATTTTTTTCTTCACAAATCATTTTGTGTAGGTATTAATTAAGTTTTGACGATTTTCGACACGAATTAAAACCGTTTGAATACCACCGAAGCGTTTTTCAATAAGTAGTCTCAAACGCTACTGAGTGCTATTATAATATATTAAAAATCGTCTTCTAACGAATAGTTTCGAAAAAAAAAAGAAAATACTGCTGTCTGTGCTGTCTGTTCAAACCGGTTCCGTCAAACGGTCTCGTAATTCGAAGCAAAATAATAATATAATATTATGATAAAAAATATAATAAACGGCGTGTTTAAATGCTTAATTATATATAATATTCAGTTAAATATTAGTTAAACAAAAATTATTATGCTTTATTTCCACGTACGTGCGACGCTGCACGACATGCAAGGGAAATAATCTCTAAACTGGTTGCTCTGCAATAAAGATTCGATCCCGATCAATTAATTTTCTCGAAAATTATAGTGTTCGAATCGAAATTTAATAAAAAAAAAAAAAAACGATTTCGACATTTTCCCATCCGAAAAAATATAATACCGGACGAGAGAAGACGAAAACACGCGAATATTTTCGGTAGTAATGCACTAAGAATAGAAATTTAAAATCAAAATTAGTAAGTTTGGAATGCTTTAAGAATAAAATTATTCCTACCGATTCGCTTTTACAATGGTATATAGTATTCTAAACAAAGGCATATTAATATGGAACAGTGATGTGACTCGAAGGTCACATAACACACCCCCGTTATGTCTCCGATCAAATTGATCCCCCCCCCCACTGAATAGTATCTCAATGACAGGCAGTTAAAAATATATGTGTATTAACAATAAATTATTAACAAAGGCACTTAATTATGCGAAAAAACTTTTAATTAATCTTGATCACTTTTTGACATTTAATTTTTTTAAAAATTTTCTTTGCAAATTAACTTTTAATGATAATAATAACTAGATAAATATTTTAACGCATGTATTTAGAACTACTCTCCTTTTCAGCGCGAGCTTAGCTTTTGAAAGGGATGCTATAATATTAATTTGTGTTTTGTATATTGTATACTTATGTAATTGTATATAATATATATTTAATACAAGTTTATGTACCTAAACACCTACACATATACATATACTACTCAATGAATTGTACCCAATAGGTAATAATTAATGAATGTTAACACATTCATACAGAGATGAAAAGTCCAATCTACCTGTTAACCTTTATTTCCCAATTTCACCAACAGATTCCAGATTGAAAAGCAGGATGTGCACTCACATTTTCATTTTTTTTTTTTTTTTTTTTTCATTGAAATTTCTTTTAACCACGTTACATTTAAACAACTGGAATTATTTTATACAATACAGTGTCCGTGCTACTACACTAATAATTATAAGAGTTTGTGGTTTTTTTTTTTTTTACCACACACATAATGTTTTATTTTATTGTGACACCTGATAAGACAAAAATAGTCACAATAATCCTATAGTAAATAGATTATAATATGTAAAACCAGATGGTGTCTGGAATGCCTGATAACAGACACTTGTCCCAATGCATTTGGTATGATAATATTTCATTCCTAGGCAGCAGCTGCTGCGGTCATGGCCAGTTTGTTTATACTTTTAGAAAACATCTCTCACCGTCTGTTTTAGATAATCTGTTGTTGTATTCAATTTGGACCAGACTAGCTGTGGTCACTGGAACGCTAATTGCCGGTAATCATAAGCGTTGATTATAAAAATACTAATATTCATAATCAATGGTATGAGCAATAAGCTTATTGGCCAGATGTCCAGAGTTGGACAAAGATGGCTGTCGAATAAATTGCGCGTTGTATCCTATGACATTTCGCACAATTGATTTTAAATAATTTAATATTGCGTTTTAAGAGGCAAAAGGGCTTGTCGGAGAAAATTATTTCGACAGAATCAAAATATATTTAATTTCAAACTCGTACCTACTGATTGGAATCCATTTAACTCGTTCTAATACAAAGTAGTTAGCTATTACCGTACCTATATTATTAAACTAAAAATCATAATATATATTTATATACACTATTAAAATTCAACTGCTAAAAATTTTCATTCAGAGTGAACTATAATTTACATCCATATTATAATATATATATATATATAATATGTATATAGGCACCAATATTATGATGAGTGTAACACAAAATAACGTGAACGAATTAGGATGCCGATATTTAAGTGTACCTATAAGTATGGAAAATAATCCGAATGAAACCACAGACTATTTTTTATTAACCTTGTAAGGTATTATGAATTTTTATTCTCTACAGTACTATTATACTTATACCTATTGGCTATTTTATGATCATTAGGGCACGAATTCATACGTATTTAAAATCTGAAAACGCCTTCATGTATTATATTATGTAATATATATATATATATATATAAACATATAAGTAAAATATGTAAAACAAAATTTACAGTTTAACGATTTACTTAAAAAAAATTAGGTAATCACGTCTCAAAATTTCATTTCATCCATATTGGCGGTTGATTTTCAAATCAATGATCTCTTTCAGATTCTAAATAGAGCTGAGAAGATAGTGTTTTTATTTTATTACTATTATTTCTCAAAGTGTTTTCATATGGAATTACTTGTTCAAAAGATTGGTACGTTGCAGAGGTAATTTTTCGAAATTCTCGAGATTTTCACTAAATTTTGGAAAGAACTACTCAAAACTTGATAAAAAAAAAAAAAAAAAGGAAAAAAAAACTAAAGAATATGCATAGTGTAAGAAAAAAAAAACAAAAAACAATAATATTTAAATTCTATTTAATATAAAAATGTGTCATTGTGTATAATGTGTGGTTTTTTTTGTTTTGTGTAAAAATATTAAATCCCACAGTGAAACTACTAATACATAAACGGCTGAACACTAATGAAGGGAAATACGTATAATATTCAAGCGCGTGTAATTGTTGTATTTAATTGACATTCAGTTCTACCGGTTTTTTTTTTCTAAGGGCTATGAGCATATTATTATTACGTATTTTATGCATAATATAAGAACCGATTGCCAATTAATATAGTAATTTATTACGCGCGCTTATTATAACGCCGTATAATATTATTACATACAACTTTGGTGTTATTAAACTCATATTTTATAGCAGACGTATTACACCAACGTCCCTCGAAGAAAAAAAAAAAAAAATACACTCAGAGCCCTCCACATGTTTCGAAAATTGCATAAGGTTAATTTTCCTAGTAGAGGGTGGGGGCTATAAATCAATTAAGCAAACACTTAAGCTCCACCAAAATTTCTTATCTTTATTATATTATATGCCAATGAATACGTTACTGTTAAACTTCTCAAAGAAAACGCTTTTGGAAAACTTTGATTTTCAAGTTATCCGTTTTCGATTAGCGTTTTAACTTTTGCGTAGCGATGTAGAGACTCTACACTTGGTTTTTTTTTTTTTTTGGAAATTTTTTTCGGAAACACACGAGTGCTTAACAGAATAGCAAATAAAAAAAAAAAAATTCACTGACCCCGTAACTGACACGCGACGAATCACCCATATACATACAAGACGTGTTCGCGTACTATTATAATTAATATAATATGTATTTCACACGCGGTTATAAAATGTGAAAATCCACCGCCATCACGTCGTCGTATAATATAATATGTGTTACGCATCCGCGATTATTTTATTATAATAATATGTAAGTGAGTGTACGCGATATAATATGTAACACGGTAAATGGCCGAAATTATAATATGGTGATGGGCGCCTCCGACCTGTTGCGGGAGACAAGAAAAAAAAAAAAAGCGGACATACTTCGCACGATGGGTGTACTTCGCACGACGGGTGGTATTCTCTTGACGGGCGTATTATATTTTAAAGAAACGATAAATCATTTCTTCAGTAAAACGATTCTGAACGAAGGAAGTTAATAATATAAGAAAAAAAAAATGCCAAAATCTGAAGTGCCGAGCGGCGGGGAACGAACCCGGTACTACACGCATCA
>JAIPRM010010213.1:0-13975 GCA_025469315.1 Stegophylla sp. TES_Ste_2020
GAAGAATTGAGAAATTCAAAAAATGACCTCTTTAAAGTACAATCTAGAGGCAAATCCGGTTTCAAAAAGTTATTGATCGAAACTTTTGGACAAATATTTCCGTGCGAAAAGTTGTACGCAGAACAAAAAAAAAAAAAAAATAAAATAAACATAATTGTAAAAACACTTCATTCAGAATCTAAAATAAAAAAGGAAATTTCATAAATAACAGAAGAAGTATTAATAAATACATTATAAAATATAATTTTGAAATATTTTGAGTTTTTACAGTAAAATTTAATATGTTTTATAAGAGATTATTTTAGCGTTTTTGCATATTTTTAGATCATAAATGCGCATGCATATTTTAAGTTTTTTTTTTTTTTTTTTTGATTTATAAGTCCCTATATCCCTAACAATAATATACGAGTAGTGTGCGCGTAAATATATTATTATTTTTAACCAAAACGAAAACACTATATTATTATATTCCGAATTTAACGGGTTAATATTATTATGCAAAGTTTAAAAAGAGTAACGTTCGCCGAACACCCATTATAAACACCACAACTATTATTTTACTTGGCCATTTAGAGGTATGTGTTCGCGAGTCTACTCAAATCATCGTCATAAATAAACATATTAGCGGTTTATTTCGCCCCGAGTATAATAATAAGCGCTCGTTTCGCGGCGAAACTATAGCAATATTTCATCCGAAAAACATTCTCCCGCGTTTCATATAAAATAATATATATAATATATGTTTGCCTAATATGTATATCCGACACGACTCTCGTGGCCGTTCGGACACAATGTGTATATTTGTCAGACTTGTTCAATTCCCCTACCCCCCCCCGGCCGCCGCCTCCGTAGCCTCCTCATTACCGATCTGCAGTGAGTGTGAATTATGATTTAAAATCCTTTAAGGCGCATTTAGGCCCTGTAGTTTCCGCGAAATGTTCGTTAGCCCTAATCGGGGATTTCTCGCAAAACGTTTTTCTTCTGAAATGATCTGAAAGGAAAGAAAATTCCATAAAATATATCACCGTAAAGTTTTCGGCGCAAATACACGGTTATTGATCCGAACTCGCGATGATGAGGTTCAATATTAGTGATGGACACTATCGAATAGTCACTATCGAACTGTTCGATAGTAGTCCACTATTCGAACTATTGGATAACTATTGGATACTCAATTGGATAACTATTTGAATAGACATCGAAAAATTCGATAGTTTCGATAGTGGACTATTCGATAGTTTCGATAGTTTCAATAGTGGACTATTCGATAGTTTCGATAATGGAATATTCGATAATTTTGATAGTGGAATATTCGATAGTAGACTATTCGATGGTTTCGATAGTAGACTATTCGATAGTTTCGATAGTGGAATATTTGATAGTAGACTATTCTATAGTTTCGATAGTAGACTATTCGAAAGTTTCGATAGTTTCAATAGTAGACTCTTCGCTAGTTTCGATAGTGGAATATTCGATAGTAGACTATTCGATAGTTTCGATAGTGGACTTTTCGATAGTTTCGGTAGTGGACTATTCGATAGTTTCGATAGTGAACTTTTCGATAGTTTCGATAGTGGAATATTCGATAATTTTGATAGTTGAATATTCGATAGACTATTCGATAGTTTCGATAATGGAATATTTAATAGTAGACTATTCGATAGTTTCGATAGTTTCGATTGTGGACTATTCGATAGTAGACTATTCGATAGTTTCGATTGTGGACTATTCGATAGTTTCGATAGTTTCGATAGTGGAATATTCGATAATTTTGATAGAGGAATATTCGATAGTAGATTATTCGATAGTTTCGATAATGGAATATTTGATAGTCGACTATTCGATAGCTTCGACAGTTTCGATAGTTTCGATAGTGGAATATTTGATAGTAGACTATTCGATAGTTTCGATAGTTTCGATAGTGGACTATTCGATAGTTTTACAATTCGAACTATTCGAATAGTTTTTCTCCAGTTATCACTGGAGTGATACTTATGTTAGGTTTATAATTAATTTATATTTATAAAACCATAACATTCTATCGAACTATTCAACAGTAAATATTATTCGAACTATTCGGTAGTAAATACTATTCGATAGTTTTCTCGAACTATCGAATAGTATTCGATAGTATAAACTATTCGAAAGTGCCCCCATCACTATTCATTATTGTTATTTAGGAAATCAATCACTAGTCGAACGCGCCAGTATTATATGTAATAATTTTATAAACGATATTATTTTCAAAAGATTTACTATTATTAATCGAGTGAAAAACTAATAAGGTTGTTTTTTATTTTTCATCGACAATAAATGGTAGGTCATACGTTTTAGATTCTGAGCGGAGTGGAGAAGCTAATATTATTACAATATTAAATTTGTTCTTTTAATATTTTTTTGTGAAGAAAATATTTTCAAATACAATACATTGTACTTTAAAGAGGTAATTTGGAATAAGCAAATTTTTGAAAAAAAAAAAATAAAAAACATTTGATAAAAACGTATTTAAAATTTTAATTTAAATACAAATAAACAATAATATTAAAATGTTTTGGCCGAAGAAAATGTTAAATGTGTAAAATTGTTATTCCTAATCTCGGTTTTTTCAATCGCTAACAGTTTCTTTTATTATAAATTATAACGTTTGATTTCTTATAAAAACACTGACAATTTATTATATTGTATTAACTGAAACTCCTCTCAAAAAAAAAAAAAAAAAAATTGCCGAAGCCCTAATTTATCGTTTCTTCAAAATTCAACACTCCCATCCGAGTATGTTCCACCAGAGGAGTGAACAATATCCAAAGGGTTAAATTTGTATGTTTCGTTTTCTTCTCGTTTGTAAGACTTCGCGTTTCTGTTATTCTAATAAGTAGTTAACAGTAATAACATGTAACGACGAGGGCAAAATAGTCGCTAAACGGTTGGGGGCTTAAACGGCCTTGAAAATCATAATAAACGTAAGTGGTTCGCGTGCATCTTTGAGAGGAAAAAATTCTCGCTACGGCTAATCCTACAAAGTACGCAGCGAACAGCCACCGGGCTTACTGGATTCATTCATTTTGATTATCTCGGCCGGTTGAACCGTATAGGACAGCAGCAGTTCTCGGCCCTGTTTATATTATAACCGAGTGCCGCGGAGAAATTTTGAAAATTCCCACACACCACTTGACCTAATAATAACCCTTTACATATTATATATTATTATATATTATACAGATTATCAAGCGGGTCCGTTGGATTTTTTTTTTTTAGGGAAAAAGCTAAAAAATTCTCATTATTTTTGTCTCACTGTCTATTCGATCAGTGAGATAAAATGTATAGTTTGACGGGTTTTTTTTCAAAACCGATTTCTCAATAATTAATTGTAATCAGTTTAAACTCAAACTTATCAGCTGTTAGATACCTAAGCAGCATTACTTTTAATTAATTTATAATTTTATATAAGTTAAAATTGCATTTTCTTTTATATATCTACATAAAATATTATACTTAGCGCTGATTTCAGAGTTTTAAATTATTTACAAAAAAAAAAAAAAAAAAAATGTTTCTAGGTTCTATAAAATAAATAACCGTTTTGAAATTAAATTATTTTTTTAATGAATTATAAAATCAATTCACAAATTATAAATGCGTTGAACATTGATTAGAAACCAATACAATTATAATGAACAACATTATATAAAACATTAATAATTGTCCGAAATGAATGTTCAATGGTTCTCATTTCCAGCATAAATAAATTTTATTTATAGCTTATAAATTTAAAGTAATAATCTGCACCATTGAATATAAAATATAAAGAATTACATATCTTATCTTCATATTCAATGTAATATTTATATATCACCAAACATGAGTGGTTTTCGGATGAACAATATACACATAAGGGTTGTCTAAATGTCCCTGGAAAATAAATATTAAATATCTTATTTAATTTATCCTGAGAATTTTAAGTATAGGCAACTTATTGTACTGAAGGCTTACCTTACCTATACTATGTATTAAACTTATTCATAATACTAAATTTTGGATTATTTGACACCTGACAACTAAACAACTAATTGTTTTTTAATAAAAAAAAAATAAAAAAAAAAAAAACGTCTTTAATGGTACACTCCTACACAATATGAAAATTGTATAATTTATTTGTTAAGTACAAAAAAAAAACCATCTCATTACACTGTTATTAGGGTGGAATAATAAACACAAGCTAATCGGTTATATTTTGTTTAAAATTAGTCAAATTATTTTAAAATGTATACATTTGGAAACGCGTCGAAATTAATATTATTCACACTATTTGTGAAATGTATACTTTGATTTCTTTTATTAATGTGGAATATCCTTTTATTCATTTATTTCGTAACCGAATTACAACACAACTAACGTTAATATTATTGTTTTTTGTATAATCAACCGAATATCCGCTCGGAATCGTTTTACCGAACGAGTGATTTATCGGTTCCGTAATATTCAACAAGCCCACCAGGGGTATGGCGCCCCCGAGTGAGGAAGACGATTGAAGTATGTCCGGCTATTAATTAATTTTTAAAGGTATAATAATAAACGTCTTAAACCCAATTGTATAGTCTAAGACGCGATATTGTAATTTTACCCGTTTTCGATTTGGGATTATTTTCGCCATTCGCGTGCCCCAATATAACAAAATTGATACTTAATACACTTTATGTTTAAACGAGATTTCCGCGAATGATTGATAATCACCTGCTTATCCTTTAGTTAATTTCGGAGCTTAATTGGTTTGATTTTATTTCATTTTTTTTTTCCATATATATATAGAGCATTGGCCGTAAAAATGGATAAATTTGTAATTTTTTTTTTTTTTTTTTTTGTGGGAACGTTCAACTTACTATATAAGAACTATGTTTTCCGTAACATTTTTTTTTTTTTTTTTCGTGCCACATTAAGGATGTCTTTTGGTGATTTAAACTTTTTTTTTTCAAATATTGCTACCCTATTTTGAGTATTTTATTTATTTTTACTCAAGTATTAGATTCTGAACGAAGTGAAGAGGCTAGTGCACGTTTTACAATAACGTTTATTTATTTATTTTTTATTTCTGTGTACAACTTTTCGTATGGAAATACTGGTCCAAAAGTTTCGATCAGTAAATTTTTGAAATCGGATTTTCCTCTAGATTTTACTTAAAAGAGGTCATTTTTTGAATTTCTCAATTCTTCAATTTTTTTTTTTTTGGAAAAAACTACCAAAAATTTGACAAAAACGACTCGGAAGCCATCATTTTTTGATCCGAATTTTATGAAAATTTAAACATAGATAGAAAATCCTATGAAAAAGATTTTGGCGCAAGAAAATTTTGAAAATGTATATTTTGGACATTTTTTGAACATTTTTTTTTTTTTCTTATATTATTAACTTCCTTCGTTCAGAATCGTTTTACTGAAGAAATGATTTATCGTTTCTTTAAAATTCAATACACCCGTCAAAAGAATCCCACCCATCGTGCGAAGTATGTCCGGCTTTTTTATAATAATTATGAAATAATTGCGTTCCAGTAATACTGTATATTTTAGAACCTAAATTATCTATTTTGAGATTTTCTAGCTTGGAAAGTTTTAGAAAAAATTCAAAATATCCAATTTGTGAAACGAACTTTTTGAAAAATATTGGTGTTTAAATCTCTTAAATCTAATAATTCAAAACAAAATGGTATAAAGACGTATAGTGAATGAAGTTTGAACAATGATAATGGTAATTATAAAAATATGCGGGGGTTGGATTTTCAGATGCGTTTAATTTTCGATTCTAAGGGTGCTGAAGTTCCATTCCACCTTCCTGTATCCTATATATATATATATATATATAGGTGCGCTTGGGCTTTCAGTTTATAGTTGTATGTAACGCTTGTAATTTCAAAATTTAAGGGGGAACGCGTAAGCATTATGAACGTAACTTCCAGTTAAAAAAAAAACAAAATATTATTTAGTTTGTATTGTAGCGGTGTTAACTGATGAGGAAATTTTCCGCCGAAAACGATTTTGGTGACCGTAAATCGTATTTGAAAGTTTTTTGGGTTTTAATAACGAGTGGCGAGTTTAAACGTCATCGCCTAACCTCGTCTAATAAACGGTCGCCGCTGCCAAGGACATTATAACATACGATTCCGACGCACGGACGTGTTGGAAAAGTTGCAGAAGTTCCGTTACAAAAACACCCGAAAAACAATAAGCATTCCAACTTCTGCGAACGACATTGCGACCGTAATTGTTTTTTTTTCCCCCACCCCCTCGTCCGAAATCGATGCGATTACATTACTACTACTACTACGCAATGATAAGGCAATAATAACAACAACAACAACAACAACAACGAGCGACAACAAAAACAGTAATAAAGTAAGACGATACTGGTGGGGGGTGGGGTTAGGTGTAGGGGGAAATTCATCCCCACCCCTGTAAACTATCCGAAATTACGGTTTTTTTTTTCAGCCCTTCGTCGCGAGTTTTAAAAGACATTTTCAACTCTCGACTGAAAGGGCTTAGGGACTTACACCTCTAAAAAAAAAAAAACTGAAAATATGCAAAAATGCTAAAATAATCTCTCTTATAAAAAACGTTAATTTTACTGTAAAAACTCAAAATATTTAAAAAATGTATTGCATATAATATGACTCTAGTATAATCTAGTTTCAAAACAAGCTGAAAGATAATTTTTTCAAAATAGATTTTTTTTAATTTTCCAAATATTCACATGGTTGGTGAAAATATTGAACATTAAACAATGATAATATATTATTATAATCGATATCAAATGAGGTCAGAACATTGTGGTTAGTATCAAAACCCACTCATCTAACGATGTTTATTTCAAATAATTAAACACAACATGTTTTTATCCTCTCTAGTAAATAGTAGGGTGAAGTGGAGCTTGTGCATAAACGGGGTAAATGCCTGATCCGCATATAAATTATTGTATTTTAACATACAACAGCGTTGAAGACAGAAAAAACAATTGTCGAAATATCCTAGATTATTCATTAAAATATGTTGAATACACTGTAATGATATCATTTAATGATGTTATCTAATAACGAAAAAACAAAATAGTTTTCATCTCACGTTTTAATAACAAGTGTGTTGTTTTTCATTTTTTTTCTCACCTTTCTTTTTTTTTTTTTATTCGAGCTGGACTGAAACTTGGGAGAGTTATGTTTTTTTATACCTAGTTTGCATTAAACTTATTGAATTAAACTCAATGTTTTGTTTAAAAAGTGTTTTTAACAATAATTATGCACTTCCCTCGTTAAAATTGATACATGGGGCGAGTCCTAATTTTGCAACGGGGTAAACGCCACTTATGAAGTCGCACTTTCCCCACTCATAAAAGCTGAAGGTACCTACTACATACATAAATGAATTATCTAAGTGTCTATCTAAAATATTGAAACTATGTACCTATATAGTTACAGTGAAAATGGTGAGGAACAATAAGAGGAAAACTGAAAAACCAAAGTATTGAAAAAAACACTTCTTTCAACAGCTGTATAAAAAGATATACAACTGGGAATAATGAAAGTTTTATAATTTCGTGAAATTTATAACTGAATTCATAAGCCTGAGAAACATTCCTCAATAAATTGAGGAAAAACTGATTCCTACCTAGGTTTTTTAATAATATTATATTCTTTATTATGCTTTTTATTTTATTTTAGTTTTATGAAATTTACTAACCAACTCAATAGTCTGTGTATAAAAGTAATTGTTAAGATAGGAAATATCTTGTTTTTGTTCACGTTAATTAATAATTGTACTTATTCATTGAAGGAAATATAAAATTTTGAAGTTATATGAAGCATTTCTTTCTTTTTAATATTTATTAAAAATGTGTCAAATATTTTAAAAACTATTGCAAGTATTGTCATTTGAACAGAATTTATGATATTTTTCTTCCTTGTATCTAATGCCATCATTCAATAATCTATTTTTAGTTCGTTTTTACTTTTGATATAATGAATATTATATTAAAGCAAAAAGTTAAATTCTTAAATTTTCCAAACAATGGAAAAGTTAGGAGTTTATGTATATAAATATAAATTATAATTAAATCTCAATAATTAGTAATAGTTATTAATCGTTTATTTACCTATATATATATTTACAAAGAAATAATAATTTAATTTAACCTAAAAAACCTAATACAATCACTTTTTAGTTTTTCGAAATTCGCAAATGAATCCTGTTAAAATAGTGGACTCAATTTCGATGATCGAGAGTGTCCGCTATTTAGAGGTTTCACTACGACATAAAGGTCATCTTGTATCAAAATTTTATGTTAAAATTCTCCGGGGACATTTTTAATCGTTAAATCTTTAAATTCAAAACATTATAATAATTATTCATCATTCTTAAAGTAAATCTAACAGTTATATTTAATTAACTAAAACTCTGCTCAGAATCATCGCTTTATTGAAGATATGATTTATTGTTTCTTTCGTTTCAATTAAATATTCATTAGATAAATTAATTTGATTATTTTATAGCATTAGTACAATATTAATTATTTCTCATCACCGAACGCCGTCGAAAATATATTATCGTGTTAGTTAAAAATCTATTCGTACTTCGCACGATGGGTGTTCTTCGGACGACGGGTGGGATTCTCTTGACGGGTGTATTGAATTTTAAAGAAACGATAAATCATTTCATCAATAAAACGATTCTGAACGAAAGAAGTTAATAATTTAAAAAATAACTGTGAAAAAAAAATGTTAGAACTATGTCTAAAATTATTTTTCACATTTTCAAAATTTTCTTGCACCGCTAAAATCTTTCTTATATTATTTTCTATCTATGTTTAAATTTTTGTATAGTTCGGATCAAAAAATCGATGGTTTCCGAGTGTTTTTGTTAAATTTTGGGTAGTTTTTTCAAAAAAAATTGAAGAATTAAGAATTTCAAAAAATGACCTCTCTAAAGTACAATCTAGAGGCAAATCCGATTTCGGAAAGTTACTTATCGAAACTTTTGGACAAGTATTTCCACATACGAAAAGTTGTGCACAGAAAAAAAAACAAACATCATTCTAAAAAAATCCATTTATAAAACAAATAATGTTCGAGCAAAAAAATCATGTCCAGAGTTACTGGTAAAATTACGTATCTATTTGGTTTTATATGAACAATATACGTAATTTAAATATTACCTTTGTTTTGATCTCAAAGATCTTTTAGCGTATGTCATTCCTCCCCCCCCTCCCGTCCCCAATTATTCTGTGTACTTTGAAGTTTACGTCGTTATGTTCCTGGAAATTGCGTTTTCATATCAATTATTTAAAATAATTATTTGATTCAATTATTTGTTCGGTTACATTTATTTAAAATATACGAAAATTTCATAATATGTAAATATTGATTAAACGTATAATAATAATAATAATAATATGTTTAGGGAATAATGTTCCGTGTGTTTCTCTCCGAACAGGACCTTTATTATGACATAACGGACTATTGTGAATGTGTTGTGAAAAACAGTATTTTATACTTCCTGCTCGTGTATCATCGATTTCAAAGGCAATTATTGCTCTGTGAATTTAATTAAAAAACGTTATAAATTAACGTCGGACGCGCATTACAATTATTTGCGAGTCGACTAATTTAATTTAAAAACGCTGAGCTGCGCGCATAATAGTCGCGAGAAAATATTATAAATAATAATAATAATAAAAAACTGTTTTCTCTCGAACAAAATGTATTATCCATACTTTTTTTAATATTAAACGACATTAGTGAAGAAATGAATAATTAAAAGTTTTTGTAAAATGACGTGCGATTTTGAGGTTAATGCATTTTAGATTTTGTTCTGAGCGAAGAAGCTAGTGTTTTTTTTTTTTTTTTTTATCGTCATGTTTATTTTCTTTTTCTTTTTCTATGCGTACGCGTTTTATTGAAGAAATGATTTGTCGTTTCTTTAAAATTCAATACACCCGCTAAGAGAATCCCACCCGACGAGCGAAGTACACACTTTTTTATTATCAACTTTTTAGAATTTACATCCAGTGTATAGATGGTACCTTACGGAGATATTTTTTTTCTAAATTCTTGTTTTTCAAACAAATTGTAAAAATTTTTATACACAAAAGGTAATTAAATTTAATAATTCTATATTTATCTAGAAAATTATGCGATTTTCTTAAGTCTGTATAAATTTATATTTTGATTATTTGTGAAAGTTTCACTTTCATATTGTTATATATATATTATATATATATTGTTATGATACAATAGCTAAAATTGTTTTTAATGTATTTTATGATTTAACTGCAATCAAATTTTAATTTCGCTTATGCTTGGAAAAAGTGCTGAGAATAATAGAGGAAACAAAAAAAAAAACATTTCATTACCTACATACTCGTACTTTTCTTACAAAAATAATTCTTACATGATATAATTTTCTTTCGATTTTTTTTTTTAAATGTCTTTTTGAAATGTATTTAATTTTTACTTTCTCGATTTTTAATCAAGTAAGGTAATTAAAATGAAAAATCTAAATATTCAACAATTAAAAAGATTTTTTTTTAAAATAGGAAAATAACAAAAATGTAATTCATTGATTCTTGGTAGGAGCTAGGAAGATATTTAATTCCATAATTAATATAAGATATTAATGAGATAGACGTAAAAAGTGTTTGCCTTTTAGTAAAAGCTTAATTTCTTTTGAATTTGTTTAAACTTGTACTTAAAAACATTAAAAGAAATTCACTATATTTGACATTGTATAACTTATACAACTATAAATTAATTTTTGTTTTATTTAAACATTAAGTATGTTTTGAACAAAATTATTTCAGTAGGAGTAAATATATTTTTATATCATATATGACAATTTTTTGTTCAGCTTCTTCGAGTTATGATTGAAATTCCACGAAAATAAGAAGGAACAAAAAAGATAAACATCAATTCCATACCATTGCTGTGTTCCCCTCAGAAACTAAATAAGTTTAAATAATACTTTTACATGTAAATTCATTAACAAAAAACAATTATTCAAATTTAACTGAACAACTTATATTTTAAATAAAATTTTATATTGTTTCAATGACAGTTATAATCAGCTCTCGTTTATATTTTGTTTCCATTTTTGGTTTTCCTATCAGATTTATAAAACTGAAAATGTTTTGTACGTCCGCAAACACCTTCGACCTTCTATTTTTTAAATTAATTACCATCCAATTATGACAGGATGAGTGAAATTTGCCGTCGGGTAATATTTCCAGTAGGAGGGTGTGCTGGATTTTTCAATCGAGAAAAACATGCCCACCAGACACCAACCCACTTCACTAGGGGATTTATTTTTATTTTTATTTTTATTTTTTCACTCACTAGTAGGCGATCGCGTGGGTCGAGAATTCAATACGATTTCAGGTTATCAGCTGTGGAGTGGAAAAATAAAAAAATAAAGCTGCACGTTAAGAGACAATAACGCTTGTGATTTTTCTGCGTACATGGCATACAATGCGCATGCGTGGTTTTTCAACAAATACTAACCTCGTAGAGATATTAGCTATTTAAATTTCGTTTAAATATTTAGTAGCGCTCGCGAACGAAAAATAAATGGACATTATATTTTTGTTAACTCTACGAAAATCTTGTGACAAATTGGTTTACGAAAAAAAAAAAAAAAAAGATACATAAAATAACAACACTAAGAAGTTTTATTATTTATTAATATATAATATTGTGTGCAACGAAATATATATGAGATACATAGTTTATTATTATTAAAACACGTATTAAATATGCAGACTTACTTAATATTATTATTAATGGTGGTTTTCGTGGATTATTTTCGTCGCGTTGTAATTAAATTTAATATTTTATACTCCAAAAATTTTGAGTATGAAAATAATAATAATAACAACGATCTAACCGTATTTTTTACGACCCGTTTTTTTTTTTTTTATGTATACAACACATATTTTTTGAAAATTTACAACTTAATCGGCACTGCAGAGGTGGGACTTATGTATGAGGCAGAGACATTTGGCACCAGGGGTGCACCCAAGGGGTTAGACACTGGGTCCAGAACTCACACCCACGTAAGAGCTCGGTAATTTTGTTATACACACAAAATGGTATCGAGTAGATTAAATTTTCAATTATAATATTATATTATATTTACATAAAAATGAACTTTCATTAGTGTTATAAATCGTCTAGTTTATGTATAATACTGGATGTTAAATCACAATGAGTATACTCTTTGGACAATGTATATTAATTTATTAATATATTTGGGCGAAGGCGTAAACTGGGAGGGGCAAGAGAGGGGAACTGCCCGCTCACTTAAAATCATACTGGACAATGCCCCCCCCCTTGATATTTTGTAAAATTATTAAAAAGACGTATTAAGAAAAGTATAAAAGATTAACGTAAAAAGGATTAAAACATAAACATAAAAAAATTAATAAATAAATAAAATAATTGACTATCTAGTTTATTTTTTGTTGATTATGATTTATTTAACTATCTTATTATGGTAGTCATTGAATTCTCCCCCTCCCCCCCTGAAAAAAGTTGAAAATACGTTATTGAATTGGACTTAATATATAAAATGTATTTAGTTATATATTTTCATATATTTGCTACAATTATTATTATTACGTTCTGATTTCTTTGCCCTTTTGGGTGTTGTTCACTGCCATTTAAAATATATATATATATATATTTGTATGGCTCCGCGGGGCCTAATTGCGTTTAATAATAATATTATTATTGCTTTTGAGGAGGATTGGTGCGCATTAATTACGTTTATTTATAGTTGTCTAATTGATTGCATCTTAATCAAACGATATGGCGGGACATTATTAATGTGTAACAGAAGAAAAGGAGAAGAAAAAAAAAAATGGATCGATTGCGTTCTCGCGAGCAGTGCCCCCAAAGGTAAAGTACCTACCAATTTATCATTGCATCTATTTATTTTAATAAAGAAAACGATACACTTTTAAATTTATTAAAAATGATGAGATATTAACATTGATTTGAAATATTACTTTAATTAATATTTAATTGTCTTTATACAACCGATATAATAATATTATCATACTTAAACCGAACAATAATGTTTATCAAGCGTTGAACTGTCACGGCAAACCGCTCCCCCCCCCACTCTTTTACTCTTTTTTTTGATTTATTTAACCGTTTTTGGGCGTATTTTGATCACGGACGAACAGTCCTTGAACGTAAAATTACAAGAATTTATTTCATTTTTTCGAGGTGACCACAACTGTATATATGTTTGGTGTAAATTTGAGTTCATAAAACCAAAAATTGTCAACGAAAACGTTAAAACAACCCGAATTTATTCATTCGCTCTTGGAAGGTAAGATATAGTCAAATATTTACTTTATTTGGGTTTTCCCGATGTAAACGCTAATGAGCTTTCGTTAAAAAGAAAATGTTGAAAAAATTTGTTTAAATGTTTTAAATAACAGTTAACGCGTTCGTGAATTCGACCTTGTCTTTTAAGTAAATAAGATGCAATGGTTTTATGTTTGATGAAAGTCGTTTACTATAAAATTTATTTTTCATTTTTATAAAATTATAAATAATTATTATGGTTAAAAAATAATAATAATTATTATTATTGTTATTATTTAATCAAAATTATTAGGTATAAAACTTACAGTTTACATATGACTCAAAATGAGTCTAACGAAAAAAGTAGCAAATGTGATAAAATAATTTAATAGAAAAGCGAAAATTTCATTAAAATATGAAAAATATAAATTCAAATAAGGTAATGAATATGTATTTGTAGAGATTTGAAAAAAATGAATATTTTTGCCCCTCCCGTGAAAACAGTCCAAGTCACGCCTATGATAAACATCATTGTAAAAACATAATAAATTCTTCACTTCGTTCTAAATCTAAAAAAAAAAAAAACGCCGGACATACTTCGCACGATGGGTGTACTTCGCACGACGGGGGGTATTC
>JAIPRM010010214.1:0-13974 GCA_025469315.1 Stegophylla sp. TES_Ste_2020
CAAAAACTTTTTGAAACCGGTTTGCCTCTAGATTGCACTTTAAAGAGGTCATTTTTTTGAATTTCTCAATTCTTTAATTTTTTTTTTTTTGAAAAAACTACACAAAATTTGACAAAAACGACTCGGAAACTATCATTTTTTGATCCGAATGATATGAATATTTAAACATAGATAGAAAATCATATAAGAAAGATTTTGGTGCAAGAAAATTTTGAAAATGTGAAAAAAAAAATTTTGGACATTTTTTCTAACATTTTTTTTTCTCATTTATTTTTTATATGATTAACTTCCCTCGTTCAGAATCGTTTTATTAAAGAAATGATTTAACGTTTCTTTAAAATTCAATACACCCGTCAAGAGAATACCACCCGTCGTGCGAAGAACACCCGTCATGCGAAGAACACCCATCGTGCGAAGTATGTCCGGTTTTTTAGTATACTTTTAATTCTTCGTTGTAGTAGACACGCACGTAACAAGGGTTTTTTATGGGGGTGTCAAATTATTAATTTTATTTCAGGTTTTATCCGCCCAGTGATCATAACCAAATCGAAAAAGGAATGTGGCATAAACCTAACATATTTTCCAATTTTTTCCTCCTCGGGAGGGAATTGGAGGGTATGTATTTAGAAAAAAAAAAAAAGATAAAACATTACACCAATTAAACGATTCTGGGTGGAACTTCAGTTTATTTACAGTTTATTTTACAACCAGTTTTATATCTCACTATTAATTGAGAAGAGAAAAAACAAATTTGATGAGAAAAAAAGTGTATGAAAAAAATTTCCAACATTTTTTTTTCACATTTTAAAAATTGTCTTACGTCCAAACATTTCTCATATAGATATTTAAATATCTGTCTACATTTAAAATTTCACAATGTTTGGATTAAAAACAGAATATATTATAGTCTTTAATGCGTCTTTATCGGATTTTAAGGTAGTTTTTTGCTACTTTGACAAAACTATTAATATAATTTCAAAATAGACTCTGTAAAGTACCATATAGAACCGAATTTTGATTTAAAAAAGTGCTAGTCAAAGCTTTTAGACAAGTATTTCCATACGAAAAAGTGTTTATAGAAAAAAGTAAAAATAATAAACATTATTGTTAAAAGCTTATTCACTACACTCGGAATCCAAATAAATAAAATATACACAAGATCGTCCGCGTCCGCGTGTCGATCGCGGGCTTTAGCATTATATCGTGTATAACGGCGGAAAGCTTAGGCATGTATAGAACGTAATTGGTCCGTTCCACTGCACAAAGACCTACCCTCACACGTGTATAATATTAATAATAATAATAATATAAAACGGCGATAATAATAGTAGGAATTGAAAGTGGTCCCGAACAGACACGGTACAAAGAATCGGGTGGGTTTCGGTCAACGTGAAGACGTTGTGGCCCGAGACGGATCATTTTTTTTTCTCCATCCGACTGGACCGGAGGCAAGATGAAGTTTATCGGTTTCCCTTTTCGACGACACGTATTACGACGAGCACGGCCGGCGAAGAAAAGCAAACTATTAATAAAAAATAAAAACTCATCGTTCCATTATAGGCGACAATTCTGCAGGTGAGAGGGTTTCGTCGCCATCGTATGTTCGGCATATTTTAAAGAGTAGTATTGATAATTTTTTTATTCTCTCATCCACTCGAGTGACGAATACTGTAGAGGTGATCATCTTACACGGAAAAACGTAATTGATTATAAATAACGTAACTTAATTATTTTCAATTAAAACTTACATAATATGGTCAGTGGCATCGATGTTTATAATCAAGTATGGAGGTTGCCATAGTGAATTAAAAAGTTTGTAGGTGGCTATCACATTTACACTCATTACCTAGATACTCTATTTTTAAGTACATATAGTAAATAAATGTTAGTAATTTCATTCAACTTAAATACTTAATAAATTATGAACAAAATTGTTCTATTATTTATCATTACTAGGGTGTGCATTTATATAACAAAAAACAAATATAATTATATATATATATATATATCCGAGAAATATGCGTTTGGAATAATTATACTTTTATGTTGCAAATATTACGCTCTTAAAATTGATATTATATGTATATGTAAATGCCGTAGAAAAATCTTTAATCAAATTGATAAAATAATAATTAAATTTTTATTTTACTTGACGTTTATTTATTTTTGAACTGTTGGTTCAATTTTATCTGTTACATAACTGAAACTAAAGTATATTTAAAACGACTTAAAATATCCATTTTATATAATTCTATAAGTGCAATAATTAATGGTAAACGTTTGTTGAAATGTAATTTATCATTTCAACTATATACCACTTCAATCAGAAAATAATGCTTAATTGGCCTCATCGAAAGAACTATGTAAGCCGCAGAAATATAAAATTCAATAAAAATATCCAGAAGAATACCTATGGTACAAAATAATTTGGTTTTTTTTTCATAATTATTAGCTAGAAAACCGCATACTAAATTAATAGATTTTCATAGCTTTTTTATATGATTATAATCAATTAACATAATTTCAATTATTAATTTTTTCATTCGATATTAATTTTTCATTTAACTCCGTTTTCTACTCATCCATAGTTTTGTTGGCAAAAAAAAAAGACATTTGAGGCACGTAGACGCCAATTTGACCCAGAATAAAACATCAGACAGGGGGTTAGCGAAACACACCAAACTCGCTCCTTAAATCCGTCACTGAGCACACGTATTTCCAATAAATTTTCTTTTCATCACTTCAGTCGTCCACCGATTTCTATTTGTTTTTCACTCTCGAGTGAAGTGCACGTTTAACACTCTCATATCGATAATATTAAAAAACGACACGAACCGCGTTTGGTATTCATATTTAAGAGTGCTTGCGTATGGGAGTGGAACCTCCGCGATGTGAGCGAGAATGGCGCAGTTTCAGATAACAGTGGCGAACGGGGAAGAGTGGCCATCCGGAATACCGGAGACACAATGGCCCAGCGTCTGAGTAAATGTTTGAAACATTAAAAGGAAAGAATAAATAAACCCAAATTTTTTGTATTAAACTGTGTCAAAAACTAATAGCGATAATTTGTTTATTTGTTACAATTATATTACATTTTCAAAACATAAATGACAGTGATTCTGCGAATGCTTATTTTTCAAAAAATATTAATATTATATCATTCTTGTATACATTTTTTTTCATACCTGTATAAATCGAACGCTATATTATTAAAACTAAAGATTTTGTGTTCGATTTTTGTTTTATGGGATACATTTTACTAGAAATACATTTGGTATATGTACGAAAAAAAAAACATAAATATGCAATTATTTAACAAAATACTAAAATATTCGAAAATATGAAAAAACAAAAAAAAACACACACACACACACACACAAATAAAAACTCACTAGGTTATAGAACAGATTTTTGGCTCGCCAGTCTCCGAGCTCACCTAAACAGTATAGACAAACATATGCGATTTCCATAACTCTTCGTCCCTATTAATAAATAATATTTACAACTGGCTGTTATTATAATATCATTGGATCGGGGCCAGTGCAAATAGGGTTAGAACGGGTGAAATTATTTTTCTCCTTGTGAATTTCGTTGTCACCGCCCTGCCGACGCGAATGGGAAGGAAACGGAATCCAGTTACCCGGTGTTAACCACGCACGGCATCACGTCATCATAACGAGCGAGAAAATACACGAGTGTGAATATTAATCGTTAATTTCGCGCCAACTCGAACCAAAATATTATACGAAGCACATCATGGCGTAAACGCGAGTCACGTCGTAAAAATACAATATCGAACAAGATATAATATTGTATACAGTGTGCTGCACACGAACACATTCGAAATGTAGACGAGGGGAAGGGGTCCACGATGGTTGGACCGTAAAAGCATAGCATACATTGCTAGAGATCCGCGTAGAAATCCCGAGCTCTCGTTGGCTGTACTAATAGTTTGTGATAACATTTTTAGTTGCCAATAATGTTAATTTTTACTGACAAACATTTGAATTTTGAATATTCTATAATTTGATATTAATTTAATATTCAAAACAAATTGCATTTCTGGGCAATTATTTTTTTGACGTTTCATTTCAAATTAAATTAAAGGTTTTTTTTTTTTTTTTTTTTTTAAATATTAATTTATCTTGTTACACTGAATAACAAACTATTTATTTCAACGGAATTTTAATTAAAATAATGTAAGGAAAAAAATAGTTGCATAATGGTAAGCGCATAGTCAGGATAGGAGTTTTAGGTGTTAAAACACCCTCCCAAACACCTTCGCGTGAAGAATAAATTATCTGTATAACAAATATTTATTAGCATATGATTCTAATTTTTATTTTTTCATAAGAACAGAAATTTAGTTTTGCGTCGTGACATATTTTATTGTAGCTACAGCACTGAAAACGAAAAGCGAGGCCCTAGAGTTTAGGACCCAGACGATTTGTCACAAAATTCAGTTTGATTCCATCTTAATTCATAACGTGTTGGATGTGTGGCAACACGTCCATAGGTACTCATGTAAAATGTTTCAAATCCCCTTCACGACCGAGACCAGCATCTAAAGCAAGAGAGGTCGAAACGATGAAAGACCTACTTCCGGTGTGAACATCCAGTCGGTTTTTTATTGAAGTGTCGTTCAGCTGTTGCGTATTACGTACTGTTATAACGTATTGTTGCATACGTGTGAATGACTTGTGCAATTACTACGTACAGTATTCATTAATTATAGATATTTTAATTATAAAATATCTATAGTGTTCGATTAAATTTATTGAAATTCAATCGAACACTATACTTTTTGTCCTTGCAGTTGAGTAATTTAAAATTTATATATTCATATAAATCACATCTATTTAACTATATTATGTTCATATTTATTTCATTTTGTACAAATAAACACTCCATTCTCCAGTATTTCTTCTAGTACTATACAATATATATTTTGTATTGAATTTTATCACCTCAGTTCTATTACAAGCATGTACGAAATTCACAAATTATAAATTTAGAAACAAAATGAAATATTTAAATTCAATTAGGAATCATTTGCACATCTATTCATTATAATAGTCGCACATAACAGAAAACATTAAATTAAAAATTAACCGATTAAGATAAGTAAACTTATGTTTATTTTATTCAAATAAATAATGATAATTATATAACGCAAATGAAAAACTGACCAACAGTAAATATCACTTAAAAGGTTTTAATTTTTAATCTTTGTGGCCATTTTGATATACAATAATGCCGTGATAATAAGAAAAAAACATTTTTCAATTGTCTCCAACGAGTTGAATAATTTTGTAAAATATATAAAATAGTATTGTAGTCAGTGGATAATTATAAAAATTAAAAAAATGTTGTACATAATATAGTGTATCGTATTTCATACAACTTCAAGCCCTAAAGTAATGAATAACAATTAATATTAACTGTTAGAAAAAGAAAAAAAAATCAAATAACGGTTTTTTTGTCATTTTTCTGACCTGTAAGGGTATGGAAGAATTTTGTCTCCAATAGGCGATACACGTAAAAAAATATAATTAAAAAAATCATCGCGAAACCAACGCTTTTCTACATACCTTTGAATATAAAACGTTATTAACAGAATTAATTAAAAATATACGTTAATTAATAATATACGAATTATTTATAATAAAGCAATTATTCGGTTACAGGAATTTAATAACAATACCTTTTAACACGCGAAGAGAAAAAATTAATATTACTAATATATATAAATTAATATGTATCCATCGCCGCTCTTATCGCTTGGCATTTAATATGCGTGACATGGACAACCCACACGCGTGCCGACCAGGGGCGTAATTAAGGGAGGGGATGAGGTGGATAGATCCCCCCAAGCCGTTTATATTCTGAGTGAAACGAAGAATGTATAATTAGTTTTCAAATGAAGTAGTCTCTTTTTTTATGTGTGTTATCACTTTTTTGAATAATACTTAATCACATAATATGGCCTAAAAGTTAGTTACTCAATAAATCAGACATTTTTTCTAGTTTTTACTCAAAAAAAGTAATTTTTCTCTTATCTTTAAAACTTTTCTAAATGTAAAGAAAAACTAGATAAAATTAGAACAAAAAAAGTAAAATCTTTTGTAGACGTGATTTTCATAAAATTATTTTTCAAAATCTAGCTGTAAATATAAAAATTATGGTTCTGAGGAATCTAAATTATCCTGAAATATCATAAATACTTTCAAAATGTCATTACTACTTTTGGAATGAATATAAAGCTTTAAAAATATTGGAAATATCTCGATTTTACATAATAAAACTTTAAATTTTAAGTATAAAATAATATGTTTTTACTAACACGCAATAGAAGAGAGAAAGAAGCGAACGAAAATTAGTCTAAAATTGATACACAAAAAGCAAACCTCAGTAGTTAGTGGAACATTTTGAACGGATGGCCGTCATATTATATTCTCATAGATCTGTGACAAAATGTGTTTTAAACACTCGTTTTGTTCTGCGTACATGTTGGCGCGTAAGAATAATATCGATGATGAGAAAACGTCGACGTTCAAGAAAAATTTCCAAAGATTTCGACCGCGACGTCAAAGGGACTGCGAAATAATATTATGCCCGTGAGTTTTTTTATAATGATCACCGGAAACGCTTATGTCGATGGAACGCGTTAAACACGTTTTAACGACATAAATAACATCGGAGTGGAAACAGAAGTGTTGTAACGTTGTCTGAGAATATGTCGTCGTGATTAATATCTCCTGAAATGACATAATCGCCAAAAAATAGCTGCTTCATTCTCCGGGAAAACGATCATCGAGCAACAATAAATAACAGTGGCGCGCCCAGAAATTTCTTATTGGAGGGTGGGGGTCGGGGGAGGGTATAATCTGGATACGAAATGGGAATTTAATCCAGGACGGAAATTATACACTCCGTCATAGGTGCAATTATGGCAATCAGCCCCCAACCACTCAACACCCCACAGATTTTGGAAAAGTTTGATTAGTTAAATGTCTTTTTTTTAGAGGGGGAGGTAGACAAAATCAATCAATAAATATGTTTACCCCCCTCCATATGTTTTTTCGTACGTTATTAATTGAACAAATATATGCTCAGTTGATATAAATAAAAACAAAAAAATTGTTTTCTTGCTTCACTCAAAGCGTCTTTTTTTTAACTTTTTCATATTACTATACTAATAATACTGTTTTCAATTTAAAAAGTTCATTTTGATTAACTACAAGTTACTGTTTTATTAATTTTATGCTCTTTAATATAAAATGGTATATTGCGCAATAAACTTATATAATATTATGTCTTTTATTAATTTTTATTACATAATACTATTCAATATTGTAATTTTTCATGGATTTACTAACATGGATTTCGAACTACTCGTTTACGGGTACTCTTATATTTTGTGCTTCGTATTTTATAACAAAACAATAACAGGAACACAATTCAATGGGGAGGTATATAACCTCTAACTTCCCCCTCTGCGCACGTCACTGACAATTTAATATCTTGTACAAATATGTCACGTCGTACGCGTAAAATTTTTAAAATATGTTATTTCCTCGTTTATTTATTTCAACGAAATCCGTCCTTCGGTTTCGCCACAAGTTTTATCCACGTACCGTCAATATATTAAAATATAGACATACCTATACTATTTTCCTCGGACAAGCGTGCGTCCGATTGTCCGCACGGGGTTGCAGGGTACAGTAATAGATGTAAATTATCCCCCGAAAACGTCGAGGGTACTTTACGAGGACGCGTATGTTTAGCCGACAGCGACCGTCTTCACACGTTGCACGTCAGGTTGTTTATTTGACGTTCTGGGCGAAACGAGAAAATGGCTTTACCACGATTTATGTCGGTGCACTTCTTTTGAGGGAAGTAAAACGAATTTAAAGGTTTCGTTAGATCCCATTTTGTAGTTCGAAAATTTTGATCTACTCGGTCCGCCAGAAATTTTGTAATTCTCGAAAAATTTTCAAAACCAAAGAAAAATCTACCCAACGAATTTTGTTTAAATTTTGATAAAATAATAGCCAACAGCTGGATTTGAGTGACGTCGATTTTTGTAATTAGTCGTAACTTCAAAACTAACTATTATACTAGAAACTTTAAATCATCATCAAATAGCAACAATTATGTTATGTTGACTGAACATTTTTCACAATCATATGCCCACGGAGGACGTTCTTTTGCCGCGCTTCACTCACGAGCAAAATTCTTTTTTTCCCCGAAACGCGTAGAAAATTACAAAAAATGTTTTCCCAGTGAGACGTTTCTCACTATAGTAACGCGAAATCTCCTGTCTCGTATTCATTACGTTTTCTTGGAACCCACTCGGCGGCCTAATTAGACGCAATACCGTGACAACGTGTAGGTACCTGTTCCGAACGAGAGAAAAAAATAAAAATAAAACGCAACTGGCAAGTGAAAAAAGCCAGACATACTTCGCCCCATGAGTATTCTTTGCTCCTCGGGTGAGACTCGGTGAGCGTGTTGAATGTTATGAAGAAACGATCAATCGCGCGTCTTCAATTACACGAGTTTGAGAGAAGCTTCAGTCTCTGTAAAACAATTTTATTTAAAAATATTTGACTAGGAAAAAGTATTAAATACTAAACGTTTTTTTTTGCACATTTCCTAAGTTTTCCCAAATTTCATATTGTACACTTTCAAGATTATAATCGCAGGCTTTGAGGGATCTCGATCGGTTTTCCAAAATTCCAAATGCAATTGCAGTTCGTTTTTCGTTTACTTTTGAGCACGCGCGGTCTTTGCTTTTTTTAATTAATCCTATTTTAATTGTCACACGTCATCAAAACGTATGGAACAGTGGCAGAGATAGTGACGTTTCAGTTGATGACGGTATAGCACGTACCACCTCCGGGAAAAAAATAAGCAAACAAGGACGTGTGTACAGCATAAAAGCGCACGACTTGTCATAATTTTATTATCGTTACGTGATCGGATTTGCGTGCTCGGGGCGCACGTAATCCCGAGGCGCAGAAGCTCGGCGGAGACGGGACAATAGCCACCGAATGGTCTGGCGACGACCCGAGAACGATTTCGCGCCGCTCTCGACCATCACCATCGTTGTCGGTCAAAAAGGGATGTCACGTCCACGGTTATTTCTCCGCGGCCTCGTTTTCCGATCGCCTCCCAAGGTCTCGTGGAAAATAAAAGGGTGCGCGAGAAACTTTAATTAAAAATCGCGCACGTACTCGTACGTCAAAAATTCCAAATTTCTATGTTATATTAATTATCAAGTTACACCTGTTAACAGGAGTGATTCGTACCTAAATGACGGGCACCAGCAAATGGGATATAGAAAAGAAACCTATCAGACCCAATCTTACCCCAAACTCTTCGCACCTGACCTTTGCAATTTAATATGTGTGGTGAGCAAATGGCCGAATCATACAAATGACCGTTTTCCTTAGCAATTCTGGCAAATAAACAATTTTCAATCGATATCATATGTTTGGTGTGTTATCTGTTTTCCTAGTTGAATTAGGCGAATGGTCGTTTACCAGCTGGAACTCGTTAGGCAAATGGAATTATGTTTACTATATACAATTAGGTATATCATTTATATGGTTTCGTTGAAAAGTTAAAAAACTTAAAATTTCATCTGCTAAGTAAAATTAGATGATTTTACTACGTGACCAACGCTTAAAAACATTTTTTAGTACCACAAACAAATTCTACTCCATTTTGGATATGTATTCGGGAAGATCATCTGGCTATTTCCGAAATTACACTGAAACTTTTCAGATTGACTATTCAACAATTTATTTGTACAAACTTATACTATATTAAGATAATATATTTCTAAATAAAAATATCTCCCCTAAGCCCTAGGGTATCCACAATGGTGAACTTCCTTCCCCTCGTAAATTCATGTTTTGTTGTTTTCTTTTTTACTATCATTACCAAATTTACTTATTGTACTTATATATGAATATTACAGATTGTAAAATATACACTTTTGTTTTAATAAAAAAAAAAAAACATCCGATTGACCTCGGTTTTTTTAAATATTCTTTCAGATATTATGGCATGATGTAAATATTTTTTATCACAAACGAAGAAAAATTGAATACTGACAATTGAAAATACTAGGGTGGGGGGACATGCGCACCTAACATGCGGGTAACACCGAAGGGAAGAAATTCGGCACATAATATCAACACCGTCATTTCGTTTAGCTGATAGACGTGATTATTAATAATTTTGATAATAATTAATACGAATCTTATGTTTCTTGTAATCGATATTACGGCGGCGACGACGGTTTATCCAACGTATACTATGCCCTCGAGGTAATAATATATTGAGTTTCACGAAATGCACTCTCGTGTCGAATGATCACCAGCCATAATCGTTGCGATATTAAGTGCTAATGATAATAATGTTAGTATTACAGTACCCATATATTAATGTAGGCGTACGTAAGGTTAAGCCGTGAAACGGGACTACGAACTATTATTAGTTTAGGACAATGGCGGACGACCCGAAAACGAACACTAAGAATGTACATCGATTGAAATTTATACCTAATAAACATGAATAACATAATCAGCGATCAGTGGTGCAGCCGGAAAAATATTTATTATGATAGATGGAGAATGGGGGTGAAAAAGCTAATGGTTTTATAATGATTTTCTTATTTTTGGTACAGAAGCACTTAATCTACTCAAAGAAGAGTTTGGAGTAGTACGTTTAGCAAGTACGTTTTTGTTAGAAAATTTTGTTAGCGCGGTACTTAAAAGGTGTTGTTTTTTAAAATTCTCCACAGTATTTTAAAAAGAAGAAAAACATTTTCAAATTTGAGTTAAATATGCCATTTCATGTAGTCATACTTCCAAAACCACCTGTATTAGAATCTTGAGAATTCCTCACAATATTATTGATAATAAATTAATTTAATAATTGTGACTGTAGACGATTTTTTTTTTTAAAATACATTACCATTTATTTGAATCATCTAATCTACAGGGAACCTACACTATACGGTCTATACATACTAATTAGAGGAATTTTTTAAAAAAAAATGTGTTTCCGAAAAAAAAATATAATAAGGAAAAAAATCCGGACATATAATTCGCACTACGGATATTCTTCGCTCTTCGGGTCAGATACCCTTGATTAGTTTGTGGAATTTTAAAGAAACGATAAATGATTTCTTCAATAAGACGATTCTGAACGAAAGAAGTTAATAATAAAAAGATCAATAATAGTCGTCAATTTTCAACACACTTACCAAGAGTATTTGACCCGAAGAGCAAAATATATCCGTGGTGCGAAGTATGTTCGGCTTTTTTGCCTTTACTTTACCTTATTTTTATAATAAACAAAGAAAAAAATTAATGAGAAAAAAATTGTTAGAAAAATGTCCAAAATTTTTTTTTTACATTTTCAAAATTTTCTTTCATCAAAATCTTTCTCATATTTCAAATTTTGGGTAGTTTTTTCAAAAAAAAAAAATAATAATAAATAAATAAATAAAGAATTAAGAAATTAAAAAAATAACCTCTTTAAAGTACCAACTAGAGGTTGGGTTTCAAAAAGTTACTGATCAAGGCTTTTGAACAAGTAGATACATATGAAAAAGTGTTCACAAAATAATAAAAAGAAGGAAAAAAAATAAAAGAAAATAAACATCATTGTAAAAACACTAGCTTCTTCACTTTGTTCGGAGTCTACAGATAAACTTATACATTTTTATTATTTAGTTTTTTTCGAACTCGGTATCCTTTTCAATAGCTATTCTTTCGTATGGGTGCATGTATCGCGTCCGTACGAAAACTAGGGGAAAAAATCGAACTCAAAACCTTTTTTTCGTTCGATGAGTTTTCGACGGATTATACGCACCGCAGCACTGTGCGAATAGTTTCGGACTATACTCCGAGACGCGGGTATTCGTGAAAAAAACAACAACAACATAGAATCGTTTAAAAACCCATTAGGTTTCTTCGCGTACACATCGAGGCTTGTCAAACATTTCGACGTTCCTCGTATGAAAATAACGTTCGTGCTAGGGTTTATATTTATTTCGTTCTAGGCCGGGCACAACCAACGAGCGGTACGCGTGTCATGTTTGGCCAGGAAAAGACTTCTGTGAACCCATTCATATATTGTACATTTTGGGGAAGCAAAATATTGTATTGTATTTGTTTAACAATAAGGTGTCTGTCTCGATTTACCACTCCTCTTTTGATTAAGCAATTCTTCTGGTTATTTCTTCCGTTTCTTTAAAGCAATCACTTGCACAAATTTCCAAAAATATGGGAAAACAACAAAATTTTGTATTTACGGTTTTAATTACGCATAGCTCGTAAAAGAAATTTTTGAACATAATAAAAAACAAAAAAAAAAAGTTTTGGCATACATAATATTATATAAAGTTATTTATTAAATAAATAACGCGGAAAGAAAAATTCCCTAATTTTTGATTTTTTTTTTCTAAGAGAGATAGATAGAGAGAGAGAGAGAGAAAGTGAAAGAATTATACTTTACATTAGAAATGAACCCCTTTTACAAACGAATGGTCACTGGCTTTTCCAGGACCATTCGAACACCAGTGTCGACCTCGAAAACGTTCGACTCGTATCCTGCAGTTGCTGAAAACAAAATAATAATACAATATGATTCACGTTTTTCTTTACAATCTCTGGTCTGCGTGGCCGTTGAATTAATTTCTTACAATCCAATAAAATAATATCGTAAATCGAATATAGTACATACAATATTTCGTGCACATTATATTATAATATTATTTTCGAAATTCATAAATAATTTTCTTTTTTATTTTCTATAGAATCTTATAAAATGTCACCACTGTGCGGCATTTTTACTTTTTATTTTTTTTATTTTTACCAATACACTGAAATTATATACCAATAAAACATTCCGTACAGTATTACGTGTTGTACGCGGCTTATTCCGCCTAAATGCCCACGCGTCAATGCGAACCGAATATTTTACATTTATCATTGTATTTCCGTCAAAAAAGAATACTAATAAATTTTGATATGATTTCGTTTTACGGCCAAGAAACCAACTCCAGAGCTTCTGCCCCCCCACCCCCCCCCCCAAAAAAAAAAACACTTTTAATCAATTCGGGTCTCGAAATAACAGAAAGACCGAGAATCCCCACGCCACCGCAGTAAAATAATGAAAAAAATGTAACAACACGTTTCATATTCTCCTGCTGCACGTCCGTGCGCGGCCACCAAAAAAACGCGACGTACAAAATATTTAATTAATAATAATACACGAAATGTATAATGTAGTCGGTACAAGTCCTGCATTTTTAATGACGTGTCTGTACGTTTCTCTTTCGGACGAACGGCGTTTTAGTCAAGCCAATTTATTTTATAGTTTTGTCATTTTCTAACATTCAATGCTAATAGAATGAGTTAAGACTTGAAATTTTTTTTTCAAATAATATTTAAAACGAAATCTGAAAGCCTTTATTTTTAATCAATTTAATGATTCTTAGTGGAGCATCAGTTAATTATACAGAATTAAGAATATTCAGTTTTATGCTAAGTGTGCAAAAGTTTATTAACATAAGTATCCACGTGGATTTGATTTTTCATGAGAATAATTCCCGTAGGTTTATATTTCAATATATTATTATTATTATTATTATTTTATTAACACCCTTTCGGGCAACGAGTGTACATTGGTGATAGAGTAAGTATATACATAGACAATTTATAATAATTAGAATGAATAAAACATAAATGTATAGAACACAGAATACATAGAATATATATATATATATATATATATATAAATATTAAATTAAAAATTCTATATACATGTAATTTATTTATTCGAAATCTAGACTTAAATAACGAAGTTTAGTTTCATTATCATAATTGAAATCAAAATCAATACTGTTACATTCTCTTAACATACGACTTAAAGGCTCGTTGAAACTGTACG
>JAIPRM010010215.1:0-13974 GCA_025469315.1 Stegophylla sp. TES_Ste_2020
AAAATTTTTAAATATTAAATAGTTAATATTAACCTCACATTTTAAAAACGGGTGTAAGCATGAATAATTAAATTTTGTTATACTATTTATACATATATATTTACTAACCAAATATTTTTGGGGCGTAAGCCAGTTCACCTCCTCGTGGTGCACCCTGGGTAACTCTAAATGAACTGGGACGTACTTAGGCTACGTCAAAGTAGTGACCTTTTTCTCTTGGGACGCACTTGGACGAGACCTTATTCCGGACGCATTCGGAACATTAAATAAGGGACATTTTGGGACGCATTCGGGAGTCACCCGAAGGGATAGCAAACGATTCTGTGCCCAGGTGCCAAATAAAATACGTTGATTTCATTTTCTTTGCGCATATTTAGTACCTAATATTATGGCCTCTTGTAATTCCAAAAACAAGACAAACCGTTTATTGCACAAAATGTATTGGACAATTGGTCGTGATAATGAAATGACGTCCACGCTTGACTTCGTGACACACCCTGCGTTATAGGCTCTAATCGTACCTATGTTAGACCATGTGCATGGGTGATTCCATGGATGAGATGTTTGAATTATTTTCTTCCAGAAAATTAAATTTATGAGAAAACATATGCCGTATAAATGGTTTTATGCTCTATATTATGTTACTCAAGAAGTCAGAGTGTGTTTGAATTTTAGATTCTGAGTGGAGAAAAGAGTGTATTGATAGGTATTACAAATATGTGTGTATATGTTTTTTTCATTTTCTTCGGATTTATGGATACACTATTGTAACCAAAAATATTTGTCTAAAAGTGTTATACAATAAATTTCTATATTGGAAATCTAGAAATCCAGTTGGTATTTTAGAAAAGTCATATTTCTAAATTCCCAATATTTTTTCTAAACGAGAAAAACAAACCAAAAATGAACAAAAAACAGTAAAATATGCCATAACCCGAATTCTATAAAATCGATTTTAGTTTTTTAACAAAACTTCAAAAATAATGGAGCTAGTTACTTGAAACCTTCACCAATTACTAAAAATAACCACGCGCGTACTCCATAAAAATTTTAAAATATTTGACCCATTTTGGAGTAAATGTAGAACGATGAAGTAATTGCATTTTTTTTAATTTTGGTAAGTTTTTATTTCATAAAACTTTTGACTCATTATGCTAAGACCTAAAAAACACACACATACGATATACCTATTACTAACGGTATTAAAAGAATATTGAAAACTGTAAAAAATAAACTTTCTTTTATAGCCATTTTAAGTTAAAGATTGTATAAAATTGGTAACTTTTACATAAAATAATAATTTTTTTCCCCTTATCGACCTCATTAAACGTTTTATTCTTAATTCGGTCAAAATTTTTTTTTTACCAAAATATTCCGTACGGTTTTCTTCTATTTTTTACACAGAATATAGTTTTCATGAAATTTGGCAAAATAAATAATTTTTTACGCGTGTTTAAAATTAGGATTACGGATCACATAATGGTTAATCCAAATAATCAACCATTTATACCCCTTATTATTACGCAATATACTATTATACAAAATGTATAATTTACTCGAATAATGAAACGGACATGAATTTTTTTGTTAAACGCTGAACATACTGAATATAATACTAACAATTTATTATTGTATATTAAATAAATTTCCACTCAAAATATTTTTATTGAAGAAATGATTGATCGTTTCTTAAACATTCAACACACCTACCAAAAATATCCCACCCGAGGAGCGATTAATTTAATATTTGCTGAAATAATAATGAAAATATATCTTCCAATATAGTAACAGTCATTTGAGCCGTAATTCTAACATTGAATTTTTGTATAATATCAATCGATCTATCCTTGAGTGAAATTAAATTATGGATAGGAAAACATGCAAAAAACCTATTGGTTAGGGAAATAGATTAAATTCCAGCGGTCTAAGAATTAAATATTTTATGTTTTACTGGAAAAAATGGTTATTTTACTTGAAAATTACTAGTATTATATAAATTCTAAATTCAAGCAGTAGTAAAAAAATGATTTCCCTAACTATTTTTGAGACGTTTTTAGACCCTTAGACAAATATATGAATAAGGTTCTTTTTTAATGTGTTCAGTTTATAATATCTAGAATTCAAAATTCTATTTGAAAAAATAAAAAAATAAATTTTTCTATAATTAAATGTGTAATGTGTATAATGTGTTCCAAAAGTGAACAAATTACTTTCTAAACTTTTCTTTTTTTGTATTAGGTATACTAATTTTGATAATGGGTAAAAATTCTTTGTTTGTAGTACATTTATTTTGTAGTGACGAAAATCGAATTTATGGTATATTCAACCATTTTTTCTCAAATTTGAGGGGTTTTTTCCTTGATTTTGAAAAAACTGATAAGAATTTCAAAAAATTACCACTTTATTATAATCTAGACTCAAGAGCTAGTTTTTGATCTTCTAAGTTGCTGGTTGATAATTTTGGATATATATTTCTACACTGAAAAAGTCTTCAGAAAAATATGATCTAATAAATATAAGTGTTGACCAACGATATATTTTTGATTTTCGATACCGTTTTTATTTTCCGACATCGTATCTGGATGTCGAAAAATATCAATATTGATATCGATATCTATTTGCAATATAGGCCACAATAAAAAAAAAAATTAAAATTAAAAAATACTACACATCTAATGAAATAATCATTTAAATGTTTTTAGTGTATATTATAAGTATAGAGTAATTTAATTAATTTTATACTATCGTAATAATGTATTTAAGTATATAAATATGAATTATATTTAGATTGTAATGATTTTTTTTACACGCATTTTCCATGTAAAAAAAATTAAATTCTAAAATTTTGATAAATAATGTGAATTTATGTTATACATATAAAATGTAGGAGTTCAGGTATAATTATAAAAGTTGATTCACGCTTTCAGGAAATGGTCTATTTCTTCGTTTTTGAAATGAGCATTCTATCTTTACTGAATAAACCATTCAAATTAACACTAGTTAACACTATACTTAAGGATTTCTGTTTTTCTAGTAATGATACAACTGAATATTTAGTTCCGTTTTATATAACCAATTTAAAGGATCTTCGTTCGAGAGTACTTTTATTTTAAAATTTTTTGTACTTTTCAAGTTGTACCTATGGGCTGCAAACGAAGGACTTTGAGTCACTGATATTTTTCCGTGTCCCGATCAATTTTTGCAATATCGCGATATTTTTAATATTTTTTTTTTCTCTTTTGATATCTACATCGAAAATATTAAGAAAATATCCACGATATCGATATCGTATCGAATTGACAATACATACAATCGGCCAATACTATTAAATATAATATATAATTAAAAAACTATTAATTCCTTTCCTCCACTTAAAATGTAAAATTATGAATTAGACATTTAATTTCTAAAATAATTTAACGCATACATAAGCATAACTAATGAACATAAAAATGGTAGATTGTAATATAATACATATATAATGTATTGTTAATGTAATTTACAGTAAAAGATGAGGTTGTTATTTATTATTATTCTTTAATCATTCACAGCATATTTGTACAATAAATTTAACTAAATTCCTATTCTTAGGTTTATTGGGAATCTGTAAGAAATATGTTAGGAAAACTGAACCTACATGAAATATTTTACAATGCAGCCAGCACGTTTTATTTTTCAAGATACTACACACTCGCGATTGAAGTCCTCGAAGAGGGTATGTTTAATAATAAAATACATATTACTAGAATTCTTACGTCATTATTATTTTTATTTTTCTATTTATTATTTTTTTATCGTAGTTGTTAATCACTTTTTATACTCTTTTTGGATATTTCATTAAATTTGACTAATACAATTTTTTAGAAATAATTTGAAAATTTCAGATTTGAATTTCCCATCTTTGTAACTTCTTGTTTTCTATAATTACCAAAGTGTATTGAAACATATTTGACCATAAATTATAATGATATAAAAAAAATGTTGTACCCGTTTACAATAGTAGATATATTAAAAATAATTCATAACTTAGCTTAGAGTATAATAAATGTTAATTTACAATAGTAAATGGTAACTTCTAGTTTCGGATATAATCCATCTTCAAGTTACACTAATATAATATTGAATAAAACTCACATGAACAAAAAAAACAAATAAAATAAATGAATAAATATAAAATCAAAACTACATTGTAAAATTAGTGTAAATGTAATAAAATATAATTTGGTAAAAATAAAATGTATAATTTGTTAAGTTTGGAAATGTACAACAAATTATAAGTTATGAATTATTTTTGATATATCTACTATTATAAATTATAGCCTATAATAGTAACAAAGAAAATAAAGCTATAAAAATTTTAAAAAAATGAAGAATTCTACGCAGAATTATATTCTAAATATTAAATATAAATAAATAATTTTATTGATTTTTTAATTTTATTCATAGATACTAATTAAGTGCATTACAAAAATTTTAATTTATTTCCAATATTTGTTAAACGCATTAAGAAAACACTCTGAGATAGTGGCGTATTTACGGGGAAGGGGGGATATAAAGGTTAGATCCCCCCTTCAATTTTTTTTTTGTCACTATTTTATAATAGAATGACAAGTTTTTGTCATTTGATATTTAAAAAGCGGTAGACGATAAAACGACTGCAAATTAATATCAATACTGTCATCAATAATTAGAACCAAATTTTATTACATTAGATTCCAAGAGAAGTAAAATAACTATAGAAGTTTTACATTGATTTTTATTTACTTTTTTTCTCTGGAAACACTTTTTCTCATCGAAAACATTTTCAGATCTGTAGGTTTATTGTATGTTTTCGGAAACTAGTTTTATTGATATATTATAGGTTATTTTTCACTACTCTCAATAGTTTTGCTTTAATTAATGTAGCCATATGATGTATGTCTATTTTATATAATTATTTAATAATTTAACAACCAACATTGGTAAAATTAATGAAAATATTATTATAAATCAATCCATTACATCATATTTATTAATACAACAAATTAATGAAACATAATACAATCAAATTAAAGATATCCATATTTAATTTAGAAACAGAATACAAATTAAAATTATTCAGTTAATTACAAGCAGCATATTGGATTCATATTAGCATAATTTCTATTACTAAATGGAACATGAACAAAGGTTTCATTTCTTTAAAAATGCTGAAACTTTAAAACCAATTTGATACAAAAACTTGGAACAATCCGTCGCATCTTTTAACTTGTAAATTAACTCAACATCAAAATACTTTTGTAGAATGGCTGACTATATTATAAATTGTATGAAATAACGTTTTAAACACAAGCAAATTATGCATGATACACCTTTGTAGTATTTCAAAATTTTTACCAGACTATAACAAATTCCAAACCAAGGACCTGTTTTCCAAAATAGACTTCACCAGTCTATAGTACAGATTGCGTCCTTAAATTTAACACAGATCTTCTTTAAAACACCAAAACTTCTTAAAGCATTATTGTAATTTAATTAATATGTGCACTTAAACATAGGTAATTGGAAAAAAATTATTCCATAATCACGAACTTGGTCTACTTATTTGACATCCTAATCATATATCACATATTTAAAATCCATTTAAAATCGACGAACCTCCTTCTCCTTGAGAAAACCCTAAATATGCCAGTGCTCTAAGATACCGAATATCAGTTCTAATATCTAATAAATAACAAATTCATCACTAAAGTAAGGACTGGAGTTTAGTGAAATATCAGTTAAGTACTTAAATTGTCACATAGTTAGGGTTATATAACAGCATACTACTTCCTTGACACCATAAAACCATACATTGAAACATAGAAAGTGCAGTAATCTCTATATTATTTAATACAGCCGGTAATAGTTAAAAAAATTTCTTTACACATTGCCTTAATTAAATTAATTTATGCCATACTCATTCTAATTACATATTATATGTTTATTTCATTTTAAGGTATAAATTATATCAATACAACATTACAGACATATAATAAAGCTTACTGTATGAAGTATAACAATGAATTGAGTTTATGGTTAGTTCTTTACTATACATTAATGATAGATGCAATAAAAAAATCAACAGACTATAATGAACAAATCACAGAATATTATTCTGATTTACTTTCAACAGAAGAACGTACGCTGAAGACAAATCTATTAGAAATATTCGACAATAAGGAACATCCATACATACTAATGTATCGGAAATACTTTTTATCAGAGGTAATTTAAAAGAAATCCTATTTTCAATGAGACTTACTGGTAAAATAACTAATCTTTTTTTATGAATATGCATAATTCATACACCTTCTTATAATCAGTAAAAAACACAGTATGTTTTAAGTTAACAAGATATCAGTTATGTAATTTTTATTAAGTTTCAAATATAGTATTCATTAAAAATAACAATGGTTTAATCATAATTTTACGGTAAATCTTATTTAAAAACTTATAGTTATTTGAAATTTATAAATATTGATTTGCGTTGGCTGAGAATAAAAAGTTCAATCTCACAATACTCAAATAATTGTTCTAGACAGTATTTTTTAATTTTGGTATCAAATAATTTTTATTCAGATTATCTTATGAACATAACTATCATGTAGAATGTCGATGAATAAATTAATATAATTGTTGTCAGATAGGTACATTATGATTATTAAGTATACGTTATTCACAAATTTCCTGAAATGATAAACTAAACAGAAAAAGTTGTATTTAAAGTTTTTCAATAGAAAACAATTAAAAATTTGTAAAAGTTAATGCAACAAATAATAATACAAAATAAATATATACAAGTATATTTAACAACTAGTTATTCTATAAAATTCTTAAATATGCTCGTTAATATTTTAATGAAATGATTTAGCTAGTTATTATATTATACAGTGGCATATTTTCAAATTTTCCTCGGGAGTGGAGGGATCAACATTTTAAAATAATTACTGTATGTATATATCAAATAGCAATTTGTAAGGAGTCCACTCAGAATCTAAAAGGTTTTCAATTAGAACCACCCTCTCCTCCTCCTTCGTTGCATTTTATACATTTTATACTTATTATTACTTATTTTATTGAAGGATAATTTGTTTGCTTTGCACTTTCTTTAGTCCTGGCAAGTCTACTTCAAGTCTACTTCAAAGTGAATATTTATATCTTATTTTAATAAATTTATTTTTAACAAAATGTTTATCATATATAAAATACTTAGATGGTAAATAAAAAGCCAGGCATATTACACACCATGGGTATTCTTCGCTTCTTGAGTGAAATATTGTTGAAAGATGTTTTGAATTTTGAAGAAACGATAAATTATTTTACACCAAAAAAATTATTGAACGTTATTTAAATTTTAAAAAATTCCATGATAAAATAATCAATTTTTTACATTAAGTTTCATACAAATTTTAAATTTAAATTGATGATTGGATTAAGTTGAATTGTCAAAAAGTAATATCAAAAAATCAAAATTATATTAAATGAAAACATTCAAAATTCTATATTTATCCAAATGTGGTAATTTTTTTTTTCTTATTTGTCGTCTGTATTACACTATTGTTGATACTAGGTAAAAATTTCAAGAATAATCCTTTTAGTATTAGAGTAGTGACTAAATAAAAATACAATCAGTTTATAATGAAACGGAACATTTCAGTATGTTCCACCCAATTTTTCTGTAGTTTTTGGAAAAAGATATAAGTATTTTGGAAAACGACTTCTCTAAAAGACAAGGAGCCGATTTCTAATCCAAAAATTGGTGTTTAAATGAAACATTTGGACAAGTTTTTCTTTGCGAAGCACTATTTCCATAAATAGAAAAAAACATAATTGTAAATGCACTAGCTTTTTTGCTCCTCTTAGAATCTAAAAAATGTGTAGTATTTAGGTGGATAAATTTATGAAGAATTCAATATTTTTCAATACATTAACTAAATTGCAATCATTTGCTTATATAATACCTAATTACTATGTAGAATAACTAGTTAAATTATGTATTTTTTTAAATTTAATACATTAATTGAAAACTTCCACCATTCTTTAGAATAACTAGTCTTTTAGAGAATAAGTGTAGAGTAGCGGTTCCCAAACTATTTTTTATTTACTCCTCCCTAAAATTGGTAATTTTTTCTTGTGCCTCCCATGGATAATACAAAGCAAAATAAGTTACAAACACCTACTCAGTATTTTGATATTTTTATGCTTAAATTTTTACCTTTGTATGAACAAAGGAATATTCGTAGCTTAGCTATATTTTAATTTTATATAACATGCAGTACAAAATAATGCATTTGTTTTCCGTGTATACACTATTTACTAATATCCCAAAATTAGGATGTGATGTGTATACGTAATTATCGCTCCATACATTTATTTTTCCTTGTCTAGTTTGAACCGACATTTTTATTTTAAAACGGCAATAAGTTCTTCACACGATAGAAAGCGAAATCAGCGAGTCACAAATGGTGTACATTATTATATGTTATCAAACTTTGTCGTTAACTCCAGGATAATCATATCTTGTTTCGAACAAAAATCCTTAAAGTTATTATGAAGAAAATTTCATTTTTATTGCAAAGAATCAGATGAAATTCCGATTCTTAGTATTTCTTTTGTACAGTTACGAAATTTGATGATTTTTTTTTTTTACACCAATTTATACTATTTGATTTCTTCTAGAATACATTTAACAAAATTACTTTTGTCAAGAAATTGGAAATTATTATCATACTTACATTGTACCTCCCCTACCAGATTTTCGAGCCTCCCAAGGGAAGCGCGCCGCACAGTTTGGGAGCCGCTAGTCTAGAGTATAGATATTTAAAAACAAAAAGTTGCCATCAGCTTTACTGCAAAAAAAAATCGTATTAATAGTTTTGTTTTGTAATAGGATTTAACTAAATTCGAAAAAACAAAAATGTTCGATATAGCACAAAATAAATTACAAAAAGTGAATAAAGATTATAATGAGAGAATGCTTCTAAGCATATACTATGAATTAGTTGCAGCAAGAATTGAAACAAACGTCATCCGGATTATTAAATTATTGACAAAAGCAATTTTTAGTCCAGTGAACTCGACTGAGGTAAATATTGAAATTTACATCTTTGATTTTAAAAACTTAAGAGTGAGTAAAAAAAAAAAAAAAAAACAGTTCTAAATGTAAAAAATAAAATTAAAAGGCCGGACAGACTTTGCACCATGGATATACTTCGCTTTTCAGGTAGGATATCCTTGATATGTGATGTGTATAAAATTTTAAAGAAATTATATATAATTTCCTCAATAAAACGATTCTGAGCTGACGTTCACTAGTTATACAATAACCACGTAACAATAATTACTAAGTTACCTACCATGGTTACTATAATGACTTTCATGATTGCCACCAGGGTTGCCATGGTTTCCATGGATATTATGGTTACCACGGTCATCATAGTTCTCATGATGCCATGGTTACAGGACATGTAAGGCAGAGATAAGGTGGGAGTAGGTCAGGGGAGGTTAGGGGGATAAATGACAGAGGGTCAGTATCTAGGTTAGGGGGTGGGGGGTCAGATCATGGACAAAGCCGAGGTCGGGTCAGGGAATAGGGGGATCCGAGGTCTGGTTCGTATCATGGTCGAGATCAGGTTTGTTGTCATGGGAAGGGGGTCGAGATCGTAAGGGGATTTAAGATCGTGGGTGTTCCAACAATGGTGTCAACCCTTTGAAATAATTTTGCGAATTTTGAGAAATGCTAAGTATTAAGTATTATTTAGAGCCGATGCTTGAATCAAAAAGTGGCTGATTGAGGCTCTTTAGATCAATATTTCTATATGCAAAAATGTTTACAGAACAGAAAAAAATAAATAAATATCATTGTAAAATCATAAACTTCTTCGCTTCACTCAGAATTTAAATTGGTATGTTTAAATAAATAAGGGTAAATTAATCTAATTAAAATATGATTGAAAATGTGTGATATGTAAATTACTAATATGATAAATTTTTGATTCTGAGCTAAGTGAAGAAGCTAGTGTTTTTACAATTTATTTATTTTTTCTGTATATACTATTTCGTATGGAAATACTTGTCCAAAAGTTTCTACCATCAACTCTTTGAAACCGGATTTGCCTTTAGTTGGTACTTTAGAGAGAGCATTTTTTAAATTTCTCAAATCTTCATTTTTTTTTTCTTTTTAAACTACCTAAAATTTGACAAAAAAGACTCGGAAACCATCATTTTTTGATCCAAACTTTTTGAAAATTTAAACATAGATAGACAATAATATGAGAAACATTTTGATGGCGCAAGAAAAATCTTAAAAATAAGAAAAAAAATTTTTAGACATTTTTCTAACACTTTTTTTCTCATTATTTTTTTCCTTTTCTTTATTTATTTGATAAAAAGAAATAGAGTAAAGTAAGATAAAGTGAAGTATTGACAAGAAAGCCAGGCATAATTCGCATCACGGATATTCTTTGCTCTTCGGATTAGATACTCTTGTTGGGTCTGTTAAAATTACGACTAGTATTGTTCTTTATATTGTTAACTTCCTTCGTTCAGAATCGTGATATTGAAGAATTTATTCATTACTTCTCTAAAATTGTATACATTCATCAAAACTTATGTGACCCGAGAAGCGAAGAATATCTGTGATGCTAAGTATGTCCATAATTAATCGAGGAAACTTCATTGAATATGAAATTAATTCATGGATTGGTGTGAATATTATAAATGAGAACTTACATAATGAATTAACATGTAATCAAAATATGTAATAAAGAATTTAAAATACGAAACAAAATAAATTAAATACAAACGTTAGACAAAATTGAATTAAAATGCAATTTGTTATTAACAATTGAATGAAAAACTTTTAGTTTTTACTCAATGTATTTAAATTAAAAAAAAAAAATCTTTCACAATTGAATGAAATACTAAGTATAAGTATAAAATGAGTATATACTACGTATTATACATAATTAATACATACCTATTTTATAATATAAAATTTCATAGCATTTCAATAATATTGGTATAGACAAGGGTGGTTAACACACTGCACACCTTGGATAATTTTATGGGCCGCGAGATTAATCACACTTTTACATAATATATTTTACTTTATATATTTTATTTATAAAAATGTTCCCTAACAGTGAATAGCAATGTCCTGATAGCTGATTATAATGTCATAATAGACTGCTTAATTTAGACGAGGTATTTCATATACAAATAATAATAAAAACAATAATAATAATTAATGTTCAACAATTTTACTCTATTTTTCTATTTTTATTCTTTTTTTTTTTGTGTGTTGGGTCAATATCTTATATGAGGATAAATAATTTTATGTATAGCTCGCGAGTTTGTAGTAAATTTCCAAATTGGCATACAAAATCATCTGGGTTGGCAACCCCTGGTATACAAAAATACGAGTACATGTGTTACACACAGTGTAAACACTGGAAGTAAATAATGCTGGAAAAAGTAAACTCTTTTCATGATTATTATTCTTTTTTTTTTTTTTTGACATTTAAGGATAGATTATTAAACTATGAAGCCAATGAAATAGCTAAGAAAATAGTAAGTGTCTGCATTGATAGTGATGGATGGATACAAGAATCCGATAATCCATTGTGTTATGAACTCGATAATATGAGTACATCCAATAAAGCATTACGTGCAAACGGAAGAACAATTTTAGGTATATTTTCAACGAATTATTTTATTTTACACTTTTATGCGACGCATTTGGTATTTACACAAAGGAATCTTCAACTAATCATTTGTATATGTAGAAAATGCCACATGTAGAAAAATGCATTATGAGTCTTTTGATAAAAGAAATTAATGTGCTTATTTAAAATTTGAAAAGATATATTGTTTTGATTGAAAAACGAAATGATTATTCTACTTAAAAACTGACCAATTTCATACAAATTCAAACTTTAAGCTATTATTAAACCAAAAGTTCACTTACAATTTTTAAGATTTTTTCAAGTTAGTACGTATATATATGAGTAATTTTTTAATACATTATCAACTACTAATATCAATAATTAAAAAAACTGGCCATTTTTACACCATGGGTATTCTTTGCTCCATGCTTGGGATGCTCATGATGGGTGTATTGAATTTTAAATAAACGATGAATAACTTCTTCAATAAAACGATTCTGAGTGAAATATAAATTTATTGAAAACAATTTTACTTAAAAATGATTAAGTTCGTTATAATAATAACAAAAAAAAAAAATATTTTTTTTTCCTCAGCTAGTTTTGTTTTCCACTATTAACAGAAAAAAAAATGTTGATATGGAAAACTGTTTCTTTATATATTATAAAGTTTCCTGCATTAAAACATTACACATAGGTACTGTGTATCTATATTTAAATTTTCATAATGTTTGGATCAATTAAAATGTTTTAAAGGCATTTTCATCAAATATTGATTAATTTTTCCTTAATTTTGTAATAACTATTGAGAATTTTGAAAAATAACATCTCGTAAGTATCGTCTAATAGAAAATTCTGATTCGATAAGTTGCTGGTCAAAAAAATTGGATAAATATTTCTATGTGAATAAATTTTTACAGAAAAAAAAAAAAAAATTAAAAAAAACATCATTTTAAAAATACTTTCTTCGCTCCACTCAGAATATAAAATTTTATTAAATAAAACCAAATTAAATACAAGGTAGTTCCGAAATTCTATATTTAGCCCAAAAGTGGTCAACATTTTTTGATAAAAATTTTTGTCTGTTAATGTAGATAATTTAAGTTTCTAGTCTAATTAGTTTTGAAATTTCCGTAAAACAAATAACATCGATTTTATGAAATTTTCGTTTATGGCTTATTTAACTGATTTTGTTTAATTTTCGACAAGTTTTCCTTGTTTTTAAAAAAAAAAATTGAGAAATTTGAAAAATGACCTCCCATAAGTACCAACTGGGTACTATTTCTGATGAAAAAGTTACCGTTTGAAACTTTTGGACAATAATTTCTATACAAAAACACGTAGACATTAAAAAAATAAATAAATACACTAACATCATTGTGAAAACACTAAATTCACTAATTTATTTCACTCAGAATCTAAAATAACTTCCTTAAATCGTTTGCTTGTTATTCGTATTCATCAATATTATTGTTTTGGAAAAAGTTCATAAGTATCTATAGGCATTATCAGGTAAATGTATTTCAATCTTCTGATATGATTCATACTTTCATTTTTTCAATAGTGTTCAAAATATAATGACTTGATGATAACCCCCCTTGGCTACGCCCCTGTAAGCGCCTATTAGAATTATTATCTCGTAAATGTATTTCAATCATATCAGTAGCTTTATATTTTTACTTGGGTATGCACTTAGTTAAACAATTTTCCCTAGAATGAAATTAAATATCAATAAAATTGAAATTTTCATTCATTTCATATTTGTTGTATCACATAATAAACAAAAATTATTAAACTGTTAATAAATGTCTTTTCTATTTTTAATTATAGATTCTATGCTTACCAAGTATACTCAGGAGAAAATGTTTCCGACCATTATTAATAAGATTAAACAAGTAGGTTTTATTTTATTTCTGACTATTATTTAAATGTTATAATGAAATTTAAAACTAAAAAAGTAAAGTAAAGTAAAGACAAGAAAACCAGACATACTTCGTACCACGGGAATCTACGTCATCGTCATTTCGACGCGCTTCAAATACGGTCATTTAGGCGCAAGACAATTCGACGCGTGTAATTTTGACGCATCTACATTTCGACGAATGTCAATTCGACGCATTTTATAATAATTATCGATATCATTATACTTATGTTACTCGTATATTATATTATAATACAATATATTTAAAATTGTATTTGTAAAAATCATTTGTTTTAGTCATGTCATTTTTGAAAAAAAAAAATGTATAAGTAGAAGTACATGCTTTAAAAAGAGATCATAGCGTAACTA
>JAIPRM010010216.1:0-13974 GCA_025469315.1 Stegophylla sp. TES_Ste_2020
AAACTAATTCATAGCTAACTACATCAGAACTGGAAGTAAGTCATTTTTTTTTTTAAATTAAAACACTTTGAGCCATTTACTCTGAAAATAAGTCATTTTTATCATTTTTATCATCCAAATTTGTCGAATCATACAGTATTTAAATTTGAAATTACTTGTTATAAGTAGACGTCGGTAATAATAATTGTATACTGACAAAAAAAAAAAAAAAAATACTTATATTTCTTAGTCGTCATTGATATTTTATTTTGATAATATTACTATTACCAGGATTTTTTTTTGTAATTGTTTTATTAAGGTGTATATATAATAGGGTGGCCATATATTTTAAGAAAATTAAATACAGGACAAAAATATTTTTCATAATATTTTAAATAAATAAGTATTTATTACACACACACACACACACACACACACACATATATATATATATATATTATGTTTTTGAATCGTGAAAAAGTATAATTTTTAAACTACCTATTATAGATTAAATTTAAACACATAAAATATATTATTTTGAAAAACATAATTAAACTAAATTGATACTTTTTAAAATTTCTTTAAATCCTTTATTCGTGAATATTTATATACTTTACTTTCTAAAAAAAAACTTGTAAGTTCATTTTACGATTATGATTTATTTAATGGTATACACAAGATTTCTAGATTCTTACATTATTTTATTCAATAATTTCATTTTAAAAATTTAAAAAATTTTAAATCAACAATAAGTCAAAAAATGGGATTAATATGGGGCAGACTTGAAATTACGGGACAAAAAACGTCATAAGAGAAGTTTATCAGGACAACAGGACGCAGAGCTGAAATAAAGGACAATCCTGTATAAAACAGGACATGTGGTCTCCCTAATATATAAGTACAATCGTGGTCAAGAGATTTAATTTATTTTTTATTTCCATTTCAAATACCATAAAAACATTTTTTTGATAACAGTAACAATACATTGAACAAATTTTAAAAGGTCAATTTTTAGTCACTTAATTTAATTAATTTAGCTGCTCAGTAATTTAGTCACTTTCAGATACTATTGATCTTTTTTTATTAAAAAATTAAATAAGTAAGTCTATCTGGTATGGAAATTCGACAAGCCTATAATATTTAATAGCTATTTATTCCTTATTATAATTATATGAAATCGACAACTTCCGAGACGAGTCGGCGGCAGTGTCATGTCTACACATTCAGGTCTCGAGATAATATTATAATGTATGCTGTGAGTTTTACAGATTATTATTTATCGAACAAGTGTTTAGGTTATATTCGTCTGCTGTTGACGCGCTCTCATAAGCGGTTCAATGTGCACGAGATTTTAATTTTATGGCGTACATCGTCTCTCTTTCTGCGCACGAATAAAAAAAAGTCGCCTTTCTTTGTCCCGGGATAATTTCCAAATCGACCGACTAGATTTACATGCAGTTTTTTTTTTTTTTTTATCTTTTATTCTGCAGATAATTTTCCACGAGGAAAAGCCATATACGGGCACAACGGACGATTTATGTGATTTTCCGACTGAAAAATGATTGTATTTTTTCCCGTTATTTATATGCGGTTCGATGATATAACGTTTGTTTTAGCAGTGCAGATCTATGACGATATTATATACTTATATTATTGTGATAGCGTCTTGTTGGTGTGTGTGTGTGTGTGTGTGTGTTTTTTTTTCAACAATAGTATTTCGAAAATTTCGGAAATAAAAGAAATGTCGGATCTAAGCTACTTATATTGCTATTCCAAGGAAACTAGGAGAACGCGTAATACAGAAACAATATTACAAACGAGAATGCGTAGGAATATGTATTTACTATTTTTTCTCCCGTTGTTATTTCATCTTTTTACTGTTTCAAAAAAAAAAAAAAATACATATTTATATATTTTATGTTGGTGCTTTGTATTAGTGATCGAATAATATGTAGTTTTTGCTCATAGATTAGGTCTGGTTCATCTCTGATATTCTGTCCGCTATTTTTTCAATAGTTCTTTGTTCATTATGTCGAATAGAAATAGATTTTAATGTTTAATAGCAGTAAAGTTGTTAAATATTTAAGTGCGAAAATTGTAATATTGATTACATATAATACGTGTAGAGAGAGAGAAAGAATAGAATATATTAAAATGGTAAAAAGTCGGATAAACTGCGTACCATGGGTGTTATTTGCTCCTCGGGTCGGACTTGGTGGGTGTGTTAAATTTTAAAGAAACGATAAATAATTTCTTCAATAAAACGATTCTGAGCGGAGCTTCTGTTTATCCAACACAATTTTACATAAACATGATAGTTTGTTATTACTGAAAAAATAAATAAATATTTTGATTATTATCATTACTATTTTTTTTAAATATTAAAATTTTTACTTATATCATTGTCTTAGATACATATATTTCAAAAAGTTTATGTCAAATATCGGGAAACTGTTCCCAAATTTCGGATAAACTATTAAGAATTTCAAAAAATTAACTCTTAAAAGAAGTACTACCTAGAGGCTAATGCTGATTCAAAAAATTGCTAGTTAAAACTTTTGGATAATTATACAAAAAAGTGTTTACAGAAAAAAAATAATAAACATCGTTGTGAAAAAACTAGCTTTTTCACTTCGTTCAGAATCTAAAAATAATAAACATCATTGTATCATTGTAAAAACCCTTTTTCGCTTTTTCACGCCACTGAGAATCTAAAGTACGAAAACAAATATTTTTAACTCATTTATTTAGCCGGTATTAATAAACAGAAAATCAAAAAAAAAAAAAAAAAAAACATTATTTTTGTTAATGTTTCATGATATATTTTAGATTCTGAACGAAGTTAAGAGCTAATGTTTTTACAATGGTGTTTATTTTTTTTTTCTGCGTACAACTTTTCGTATAGAAATACTTGTCCAAAAGTTTCGATCAATAACTTTTTGAAACCGGATTCGCCTCTAGATTGTTAAATAGGTCATTTTTTGAATTTCTCATTTCTTCGATTTTTTTTTTTTTGGAAAAAACTACCCAAAATTTGACAAAAACGACTCGGAAACCATCATTTTTTGATCCGAACTACATGACAATTTAAACATTGATAGAAAATCATATAAGAAAGATTTTGGAGCAAGAAAATTTTGAAAATGTAAAAAAAAAATCTAGGACATTTTTCTAATATTTTATTTTCTCATTTATTTTTTATATTATTAACTTCCCTCGTTCAGAATCGTTTTATTGATAAAAATTATTCTTTAAAATTCAATACACCCGTTAAGAGAATCCCACCCGTGGTCGTGCGAAGAACACCCATCGTGCGAAGTATGTCCGGGATTTATTAAATTATTACTTTGTACCATGAACGCCAGTAGATTCGGACAAAATGAAAATCGTGAGAGATAATATATTATTAAATACGGAAATAATTATTGTGCTCCTGAGAATATTTCTCATCATAACTCGCGAACCTCACGGGTATTTAATCTTCAAACGGCCTTTACTCGGTGCAAGTATTAATAGCTTAACGTTTATGCGCACATACGGGGTTTTGTCCGTATCTTTATTTGAACAGCAGACACACGTGCAGTGAGACGTTGCGTACGTTTTACCTGGATATTGTTTACTCTGCGCAGTAACGTTTCAAATTGGATTTGAATAATTATTATTTATCCAATAAACTGCGCTGAACTCGACTTTGTGATGATTATCCCGTGATTAACTTTGACGTAATTAAAACGTCTGCAGAGTCTTGTTTGGATACCGAAATTATTATATTCGCACGCGTTAATCAAATCAACAGATTCGTGTAAAAGAAGAATGTAAAAATGCCACAGAAAGAATAATTATAAATACAGAAATAGCAAAATAAAGTAATGCACGCGAGTATCAATGAGAGAAACTAATGTGTCAGGAATTTACGAAATAAGTGCCTGGAAAATTCAATGAAGTCCGGTCCTTAAAATATTTGAAACGTGACGTGCGAGCAGTCCTGTTTTCTGTGTTTCCGCCAAAGAAACATATTTGAGTTAAATTTGTTGAAAAGAATATTCTAGAAATACGCCAAAACCGACACATTGCTTTGGTGGTTCCCTTTCGTCTTCGCAACGGTTTTCGATGTTGCTTAAAATAATTATTTTTTTAACAAAATGCCGTGTCCAAAATATGCCGTCCAAAACCTCGAAAAATAAATTATTTTCAAAATCCAAATATCAATTCTTAAAAAAGTCAATTATGATTTCAAAATCAAAAACCCGAAATTCCTACATAAAAAAATCAATTTATTATCCATAAAAATATTTTTCAAAATCATTTTAATAATCAAATATATTGTTATCCATAACTATTTATTTTTAAATTAATTATTATTACATTTGTTAGGTGTTATAATGGTGTATCAGGCCTTTTCAGGTCTTTGTACAGAATATTTTTAAAATCTAACTAGATTGTCTAGTTTTTATCGATTGTAAATAAATCAGAAATAAAACTATACAAATATAAAAATGGTGTGTCAAATGTATATTTAACTATATATAAATTAATAATTAACATGTGCAGCTAACCAACAGAACATTATATATTAAATAACTCAAATTTACTTTAAATCGCAACTTCGAATCATATATTTTGATCGATTTCTAAAAATTGACTTTACTCAAAAATCAAAATCATTACAAAGATTATTGAAAATCGAATAACAAATAAAATCCTGTTTAAATTGATTTTGAAAATCTGTGATTTGAAATCACGCACAGGTCTAAGTGTATTTAATGTTAGTTAAAAGTAGCATTTACCTCTTAGCTTTACTAATTTGGTTTGTTGTCCAATTTAGATATTCGTGTAATGTGGTTTCTGCCCGTATATCAAGTGTTTAGTAAGAAAAATATCAATTCGTTTAAAGTCTTCAGAGAATTTTCGGACGTTTTCCTCTCATCTCATAAAATTAAAGTACACTATATAAACTCGTAATCGTGATTTTTTACCAGAATAATTAGGTTTAGGATAGTATTGATTTTTGAATATTTTTTTGCGAGTCTTAAATATAGCTAAGTGAGATGAAAATCCGAATCACATATCGGAGATTAAAAAATGTTTATTCTGAATATTTCGAAAAGTTTTTATAACCACTGCGTAAAGTTTTTAAGTCGTAATTTTGATTTTTTTTTTTTTTTTTTATGAATATTGTTGTATATTTTGAAGTTCTAAAAATTGTAAGTAATATTTTTGAGTTTTATTTGTAAAACTTTCAAACATAATATCAACTAATATGAGTTATTTTTTTTTTTTTTTAATAATTCGTTTTGGGGTTTTTCCGTAAATGAAAATGTTCGGTTTCATTCATGTTTTAGTTTGACTTGATATTGTTTCAAATAACCATCCTACCCCTACCACCCCTATCTTTCCGTATCGTTTTTTTTCTACTCTCCCTTATTCTACGCTACCATGTAATCATGGTAACGTAGTAATTATTTTTACGTGATTATTGTGTATGTAATGACTGAGCCTATCTCTGCTCAGAATTATTTTATTGACGAAATGATTAATCGTTTCTTTAAAATTCAATACACCCACCAAGAATATTCCACCCGGAAAGCGAAGCATATCCATGGTGCAAAGTCTGTCCGGCATTTTTTTTTTTTTTTATGGAATAGATACATATTATATTACCTTTTTTTTTAGAGCATATTATGATATTTTTACAGCGTATGAGAATATTTATTGTTAAAGAGCATATATTTCTTGGTTTTTAGAAAATATAAATTTGAACTCGAAATAATAATATGTTATTCTGATGACGGATTATACTCGTATTATATTTAATTCGAATCGATGTTTAAATATTATGATTTAATCTAATAAAAAATCGACCCGCTGAAACCGTCAACTAGCCGAACGGATAGATTTTCAAAAAGTTATTATACTTACCTGCAGTGCGTGTACTCGTTCGTTTTTTGTCGTTCCGCGTTCACTTGCTAATATTCGATATATATATTCATAGCTCAAATAGATGGGGGGCTAGGGGGGCTTAGCGCCCCCAAAAGTATTTTTATCCCCCCCCCCCAAAATGTATGATATTTGAATAGGTATATATGAAAATATTTATGGTATAACAATGAATATTACTTTATGATATTGTATAATACTATATGAATCAGTTATTAATTGTAAAATTACTAATAAAAACACAATATTTTCTTATGTTTTATTAACCTATGTCGCAATACAAATTGTATTTCAATGTTTTTTTGATATAATCTTTGATTCTTAAAAAATACATTTTCATTATATAGATGTACGATAAATAAGCGTAGGTAAAATAGATACATCATACGTATTATATACTTCAGAAAATAATTTATACGTCTATACTTATCAAAATGAATAAAAAAAAAATATTAGCCCTCCCCAAATTTTTCATCCTATTTGCGCCTATGGATATATTATTTTGAGCGTGTGCATTCGACGTTTACCGGACGGAACAAAACGAATATTTTATTATTTGTCTTTGTAACGTGTTTTCGTGTTTTCGCGGACCAATCCCGTACTTTCTGCAAAAACAAAGCACCGCGCAAGGAGAATAAAATATATTTGCCTAAAAGCTGTATTTCCCGCGAGTAGTCTCTGACTGCAGCTAATGATTATAACATTATTATTATCATCGGGTTACATTGTTTGTCTCGGATTAAATATTTAAACTCGATCGTCTTCGCCCGCGTTGCACAGCCATTTGTTTGTTCGTTTACCGTTTTGTTTTTTTTACATAATTTCACGACGCGTGTGATTTATCGCTTTTTGTCAGCACTCGTCTCCGCGGGACCCGTCGCGTCGTCGTGGTTTTCCCAAAGGTAATCGTTAATTCTCTTCTCGTCTTCGGCAACGTGCTGGTTTTTTCCAGAAAAAATGTCCGCCGGCCCACTCTACCATCGCCCGCCGTCTTATTCGTATTATTTTTACTAGCCTTTATACATTGCGCTTGTGCAAAAGTTTGGGTTATTTCGCGTAAATCGCATTTACGACCGAATGTTTTGGACATCGTCCCGCGGGTTAAGTTGTAAAGCTCGCGCGCGTTCCCTTGGCAATTCCTCGGGGACGATATCCCGCGAATTCCATTCCGGTTGACCGGCCGTATGGGAAATCGCTGCGGGTTACACACACACGACATTCAGTTTAATCGAAGCTGCTGTACGAGGTGGGGGGGGGGTGGGAAAACAAAAAAAAAACAGTTCCAGTTTGTCGAATGAAAATGTGAATTTGGCGGCAGTTGAACGCAAGTGACAATTTTAGATTCTGAACGAAGTGAAGAAGCTAGTGTCTTTACAATGATGTTTGTTTATTTTTTTTTCTGTGTACAACTTTTCGTATGAAAATAAGGGATGGGTATAGTACTACCCCCAGCTGATAAGAATGGTCTTATCACACCTCGAATTTTCATCAACACCAACAGCAAAATTATTAAAAAAGCGGTAAAAGGAATTTTGTTCCTAAAGTATGGCTGCCTTATCATAAAGTACCCTTATCATATTATAGTTTATCCGTAATATGGACAATTATTTTAATGGACAAAATAGTTAAAGTAACATGTTATCATGGCGTAGGTCAGTTCACCGGGTGTTTTGGTCGACTCGCTACGTTCATCGAAGCCTCCGCTTCGCTCCGCAAATCAAAAATATCCCTTGGCTTGCTGTGCAACGTGGGGACATTTCGGCTTGATAATCGCCCCCCAGGCGATTATAACCTCCTATAAATCGTAATTTGGGTGTCCGTGTAGCAGTTTTTTTTTTTAATCTAATTGTTGCAACTTTTGGTTTTCAATGTTGATATCACTACAATTCGATTATTCGAATTTTCTTATCAGCCAGGGGCAGTACTATATATCGCTGTGGAAATACTTGTCCAAAAATTTCTATCAGTAACTTTTTGAAACCGGATTTGTCTCTAAATTGTACTTTAGAGAGGTCATTTTTTGAATTTCTCAATTCTTCAATTTTTGTTTTTTGGAAGAAACTACCTAAAATTTGACAAAAACGACTCGGAAACCATCATTTTTTGATTAGAACTATATGAAAATTGAATCATAGATAAAAAATAATATAAGAAAGATTTTGGCGCAAGAAAATTTTGAAAATGTAAAAAAAAAATTTTTGGACATTCTTCTAAGATTTTTTTTTTCTCATTTATTTTTTATATTATTAACTTCCCTCGTTCAGAATCGTTTTATTATTTTTAAAAATTCAATACACCCGTCAACAGAATCCCACCCGTCGTGCGAAGTATATGTCCGGCTTTTTTTTAATGTACATTTCAAAATTAAAGTATAAATAATTCTGCACTCGATGGGCGTGCGTAAGTTGTGTTTAATATCTTTAAAAGGCTCGTAAGCGAAAAATATTTTCGTCGGTTCAGCGGCGAACAAGGAAAATATTAATCGTTTGCGAAGGACACGCGAAAACACGTACAAATATGAATGCAAACAAAAGATTTTAACAATTTGCGAAAAGTTTTTGTTGATTGTTTATACTGTGAACTTTTACACAATAACGAATATTCCATTAACACGCACTGCACGCGCATATTATACGTTGTATGTTTTATACGAGAATTCGTATAAAACTCGTTTCATTTCGGTTTTAAACACGGTTATTAAAACAAAATCATTTTTTGTTTTTTTTTGTTTTAAACAGTTTTAATCGTTTAAAACACGCTTTTATGTTTAAAACGAGAGCTTTTTTTTTTTTAATGATTTTTTTCAAACGATGAAATATTTAAGTGTTAACCTTACATGCTCTTCAAACATTTTCATAACGTGGTTTAATCGAGTTTAGGACAAAAATGGCTAATAATTCTTAAGTCTAAAACTTCTTATGTGAGTTATTCGTCGTAATTAATTTAAGATTTTACCGAAGCGATTTTGTGTCATAGTATTAATTAAAATATTTTGAAGCCACCAATCAGTGAGCTGAACAAAAAAAAAAAAAAAAATCTGGTAAAAATTATTAATCATTGAAAAAAGGTTTATAATTTATTTATGTTATTATTTTAAAGTTAATATCATTTAATATATCGTGTATTATATTACCATAATATGATCTATTTGGTACATTTAATATAATTATTTTAATAAAAATAACTGTTATCTGCTACTAAAAATATAACTCTGGTTAGATAATCATTTTTTTAGGAAAAGTTTATTTGCTCATTTCATTATTTTTGCCTATATATATATATATATATATATATATGTGTAGAGGCAAAAAATGTAATTTTATGCTGTCTGAATCATTTGTTTTAAGCAAAACCTTTTTTTTTTTTTTTTTTTTATGAATTTGGATGTTTAAAACATCTCTGGTTTTAATTAAAATTTCGTATAATATTATTATACTACTAAGAGTTTCTGTTTTATTTTTTGCAGATATCCTATTGGCGAGATTTCGAATAGAATAAAATCATCACTATGGGTTGTTTTTGTACCAGCGCCCGGACGCACCACTGCAAAATCGTGTTGCTCGACGATCAAGAACTCGTGCACGAAGTACAGGTAAGAACAATTATTTCCAATTAAGCGCCGTTATGTTAAACTCATTTATATAACGCGTTCAGGTGTATAGCATGAGAGATGCATTTAAGCTGATACTTTGTACACGAATGCGCGTGATGTGAGCAATTAATGCAATATAATTATTTAATTATTACCACCCGTTCGAGTGGTAGGGCTAGGATTTCGATGAACTCTGCAATTTTTTTTTCTAAAGATTGTTGTACTATGATTTTGTATAGATCCGTTATATGTATTTAATTTTGAATGAGAATAAGAAAATTTATTTTGTATTTTTTGATTGCTTTTAGTTTTTAAGGAATTTTAAAGTTTTTCCAGCATTTTTGGAGTTTATTAATAGAAAATATGAATTAGAAATTTTATTTCAAGATTTTCACATAACAATACAATTTTTATAAAAATATAACGAACTATAAAGTAATTGTGTACTCTAGTTAGATACTAGTATTTGTATTATCGGACAATAGTATAGAAATATTGATAATTTGATGAGATCTAGAAATCTGTAAAACTCTTTATTTTGATTTATCCTAAAATGCTTATACTATTAAAAAAAAAAAAAACATTTATATCAAAATACTATTAAAAAACAAATGTATACTTGAAATATATTTATTTTTTTAAGTTCTCAAGCTTTTATAATTTAATTTAAAGTCATTTTTATGATGCTTTTTTTAATTCATTTTTCAAGTCATTTTCACATTTTTTTAAAGGCATTAAAATGTCAGCCTTAATACTCGTATTGAGACATGTTTTTTTCAAAAAAATCTACTTACTTCATATCGTAGGTATTATTTGCAGTGAGATTATAATATTGCCTCGAACGTAAAGTGTCGAGTTAATATTATTTTAATATTTATAAAGACACTCTATACTCAACTTTGAACACAATTATTACATTATACGCGTTTATGGCCGAATGGATAAAACGCATAAGCTTAAAAAAAAATCTAAATACGTCGTCGCCCGGAAACCGATTACCACCGCGTGTTTATAGTACGTATATACTAAACAAACTCTTATACGTATAATATATTACTCCACTTGCGAGTGAGATTCTAACGACGAAATAGAATATTATAACAAATAAAATCGTTGTTGTTGATTATAAATAAAATATACCATTTGTTTCGAGTATAACACACTGGACTGTTTCCAAAACGTGATCTTTATTCGAAGAAAATAATTTACAGGGTGTCCGAGTATGATTTCACAAATGCAATTATTACTTTTATTCTAAGTATTAATAATTTTTAACATTTTTTTTTTTTTTTTTTTTTTTTTTTTTTGAAAAGCATTTTTATTACAGCAGCAATAAGTTTTTTAATTTATTCGAAATTTCTCATTAAAATAATCAGAAAACTATAAAGACTTTTAATGTTTGCATTGAATTCTTAGAATCGAACCAAATCGATTTCGACTTTTCAACTAAATATTGTTGCATTAAAATAACAACATCCGTCACGTCTGTTTTATCGTAGCGAGTAATTGTTTGTTTTTGTTTTACGCCCGACATCGTTGTCTATTACAGAAACGAATACGTACACACACACACGAGGTGAAATACGATTAATTATTTCGAAAAGCGACGAAAAAAAAAAATAAGAGTCGGAAATTAATGGGTTCGTTTTCATGCCATAACTTATATAGACACAGTCATGTGTGTTATGTAAAATTATTAGTAGGCGTGATCCCGAGCAATAAGTACCGGCAGTGAAAGCGTTCCGAACACTCTAAATTAATAATATATATTTTTATGTATTCCCCCTCCGATGATACTTTGTGTTCGGATTGTTCAGAATCAAAAACAACTTTTTTTTTTTTATTCAAAAAGTAATATTATCTCGTAATCAATCTCATACGTTATAATAATAATTGGATTACGTGTGTAACGAACATCGAACACACGTAGTATTTTAATTGTATTTTTTCGAATGTTACGACGACGTGACTTTAACATCCGTTGTGCATCGATGCTACAAACCGTAATAAGTAGGGCTAGGATTTATAATATGCAATAACAAATTGTGAAATATGCATTTTATTTACCAAAATATGCGAAAATATGCAAAAACAAATTTTTATTATTCCTAGAATCTTATTATTTATTAAATTCATAATTTATTATTGTTACATTAAATATTAGTTTGTATTATTACATGCTACTGTAATATGTTTTTTCAAATTTTCAAATACGAACGGCTGGTGACTTGAACGTAGAATAGATTTATATTGACTAAAAGTCCTTTCCACATCACAATTGGAGCATATTTAAATGACTCGATTTGTTCTGGAGTTAAATTAATATTAACATTTTCTTTTTCAATGTGTAAGTAATTCTATCGGTCATCTGATCAAGATAAGATTAGATAGTACTTATACTATATATTTACGACAGTTCAATGGAAGAACCAAAAACTATTGATTTCGTGAAATAAACACCATTTGAAATTAACAATAATTTATAAAAATTTAAGTGAAAAAATATCAAAATCTAAAAAATATGCAAAAAAAAAAAAATTGGTTCTATTTAAACGAGAATTACCCAAATCGTGGACAAATCTGACAACCAATTTGGATTTGGACTTACGGAAAAAAACATGCAAATGCATATAAATCCTAGCCCTAGTAATAAGTATACCGATCGGTGTGCTGAGCAACATACAGAGTAGGATTAAGTACTTTTGAAGCAGTAAAAAAAAATCACTCAGTCGGGTCTAATATTGGTAAGCAAAATAAATATTACAACAGCACGATTTATCAATTACGCGCTTGCGTTGTTTTGTGTCTAAACACAGATAATAAACTACAAATTGAAAAAATTTCACGTTTCATAATTGAATACATAATTATATCATATTGAAAATATCCGTGTAAAACGTTTTTTTTTTTTTAATTATAGGTAAATACTAAAATACATTTTTATATGTATTATGCAATTGATCACTATCATCGTCAAAACTTTCAACTTGTTACATATTTTAAGTCCTGTGATTATGTACGAATTCACTCTCGATACTCGAAATTCAAAGATTTTACAGATATTTTGTGATAGTGTAGATTTCATATACGTCATTAAACAAAATTTTAAGCGGCGAAAATAATATCTTCACCTGTGCAATTTCATTAGTACATTCTTGTACAACTTCATAGTACAAATAAAAAATAGATATGTAAACGTAATAACCTATAAAAATTTTGAAAACTCTCAGTTACATTGAATTCAACTATCGTCTAATACAGCCATACTCAATCTTTTTTTTACTTGGGCCACATTTAAAAATTTGTTCCTTATGCGGGCCACAAGTTGAAACAAAGGTGTAAGGTCAAGAGAGGGATTGAATTAAGGAACACTTAAAATTAGAAATACATTAATTATAATAAATAATAGCAATTTTATTTTACAGTTATTATAATACAATGTTTTATTAAATGACGCTTTTGTTTTCCAAACATATTTTTACTATTTTAGTGAAATCAGATTTTTAGTTACTGTATGATCAACATGTCATCAAGGTGAGAATTTTAGTAATTCGATTTCTATATACATTTTTTGCGTGTTTCACTTTTGAATATGAGTAAAATATTGGCAAATATAATATGTTTTCAGATTGGTTATTCAATATATCACTTAAGATTAAATTGTTCTCATTCTATTAGCGTTTAGCACATGTCTAGTAATCTCAAATATAATCGAAATATTTTTCTTATAATATTTATAAAATTTTGTTCTTTTTATTCATAATTGAAGAAATGTTTTAGGGCTACACAAAAAGGCTTGATGGGCCACACTTGGCCCGCAGACCGTGCGTTGAGTATGGCTGGTCTAATACTTATAAAGCAAAATATTCTCATTATTATTAAAAGCGTCGGGGAAAAAAAATACTATTTAAACTAATTTGTAAAATCGTCAGAGAAATCTTTTGGATACATTTTTAATAAATTATTGATTTCAATCGATATTTTCGATAATAATTTAAAATTACATCTCGAACTAATAATATATAGGCATTAATTCTGTGCATAAAATAGCATTATAAAGTTAATCGATTAGTGCATAAATATGATTTATTTTAAATGACTATTGTGTTGAGTTCATGAAAACCACTTTTGTATCTTTTAATTTTAGATTTTGAACGAAGTGAAGAGGCTAGTGTTTTTACAATGATGTTTATTTATTTATTTTTTAATTTTTTTTCTGTGTACAACTTTTTGTGTGGAAATACTTGTCCAAAAGTTTCGATCAATAACTTTTTGAAATCTGATTTTCCTCTAGATTGTACTTTGGAGAGGTTATTTTTTGAATTTCTCAATTCTTCAATTTTTTTTTGGAAAAAACTATCCAAAATTTGACAAAAACGATTTGGAAACCATAATTTTTTGATCCGAACTATATGAAAATTTAAAAATAGATAGAAAATCATATAAGAAAGATTTTGGCGCAGGAA
>JAIPRM010010217.1:0-13972 GCA_025469315.1 Stegophylla sp. TES_Ste_2020
TTTTTGGAACAATTTGCTACCCCAGTACTTTTTTCCATATGACGCCACTGTTTACGGGGGGGGGGGGGTGGCTAATCTTGGTTTAAATTGCTAGAACAGAATCGAATCGATGTATTGAAGATATTATTTATCATTTTTTTTTAAATTCAACACATCCACCAAGAGGTATTCCACCTGAGGTGTGAAGAATACCTATAATGCGAAATATTTCGGTTTTTCCACAATTTTTTGAAAACATCCTAGTATTCATTTGAGTCTACGCCCCTTGGCCACCCCCTTGGATCCGCGCCTGAGTCCCGAAAATGCGTTGGGATAAAATATTTAGGCTGGTGACACACTGTTCTAAATTTTAGAACGAAAATATCGAACTGAAATATACCAGCTGTTATCATATTTTGAGACTAATTATTATTCTGACACACATTTGACGAAAATTCCGTGTTGAGGAATAACGTATTTAAATTGTCTAAATCAAAATACCCACAGGCTACTATTGAAAATCATAAAAGTTAATTGTTTGATTAATAATTTAATATTTCATTTTTTGTCGAGTAAAATTGATAAAAATCAATGTGAAAAATAATCGATTGACGTCAATCATTTTGAAGCAAACGATCAGCAATAATATAACACAAAAACATAGTATCAAATAGCCTGAAATAATACGATTTCTCTGGTGGGATGCTCTTGGTGGATGTTCGAATTTAAAAAAAAAAAACTATAAATAATTTCTTCAATAAAACGATTCTGATTGTAGTCACGAACGTTAAAAATAAATATAATTTAAAAAAATAAACATATTATTTTATTGACTATTGTGTTATCATCCATGGTTACCACTATCAACAAATTAATAGGTTGTTATCGAATTTTCTATAGCAGCCAAATAAACAATACCGAAGTGAAATAAAACGACATGAAATTACATTTTACGCTGTTTCAATCCTTAGAAAAAATGCGAATTTCGAAAAATAACCTCTTTGAATTTCGATATAGAACCAAATTCTGATTCAAAAAGTTGTTAGTCAAAAATCATAAACAAGTATTTCAATTTCAATGGAAAAAAGTTTCACAGAAGGGGAAAAAATAAATAAACAAATAAATATCATTGTAAAATAAAAATTTTCACATTCCAAAAATTTTCTTTTACCAAAAATATATGTTAATATTTTCATAAAGTTTGGATTAAAAAAAATAAAAATTTAAAGATGATTTGTCAAATTTGGGATGGGTTTTCCCAGATTTCAGAAAAACTCTTATAAATTTCGAAAAATTACCTCATTTAATTACTATTTAAAGCCAATTTCTGATTCAAAAAATTGCTGATCGAAATTTTTGGATAAATATTTCTGTACGATAACTTTCAAACATAAAAAAATCCGGACAAACTTCGCACGACGGGTGGGATTCTCTTGACAGGTGTATGAATTTTAAACAAACGATAAATCACTTCTTCAATAAAACGATTCTGAACGAGGGAAGTTAATAATATAAAAAGCCGGACATACTTCGCACGACGGGTGGGATTCTCTTGACGGGTGTATTTAATTTTAAAGAAAAGATAAATCATATCTTCAATAAAACGATTCTGAACGAGGGAAGTTAATAATATAAAAAAACAAATGTTAGAAAAAAGTCCAAAATTTTTTTTTCACATTTTCAAAATTTTCTTGCGCCAAAATCTTTCTTGTATGATTTTCTATCTAAGTTTTAATTTTCATAAAATTCAAACATCAAAAAATGATGGTTTCCGAGTAGTTTTTGTCAAATTTTGGGTAGTTTTTTCCAAAAAAAATATCGAAGAATTGAGAAATTCAAAAAATGACCTCTCTAAAGTACAATCTAGAGGCAAATCCGGTTTCAAAAAGTTATTGATCGAAACTTTTTGACAAGTATTTCCATACAAAAAGTTGTACACAGAAAAAAAAAAAAATAAATATCATTGTAAAAACATTAGCGCTTTTTCACTTCGTTCAGATTCTAAAAAAAAAGGAATTGTTAAATCAGTTTATCATACCCTTGCAAAAAATAACTTGATATCGTACACGATGCTCTCGATGCGACGCGAGGTTATTTTCCAAGGGTTATTGTTATTATCAGAAGAATCGGTGAAACTCTGGTTGAAACACCGTGTGTTGTACGCCTATAAAACACCATATTTTTACTATTGTATTATTATTAATATTTATTTACCGGGACGCGCGCGCGTGTTGACAGCCTCGTTTTGCCATTGGCGTGTTCGTGTTATCGTTTTATTATTGTCTACGCCACATTGTTGTTTCGAATTGCGCCGCGACGACGACTGATTCATTGTCGGCGCGACACATCGAAGATTGTCGTGTTATTATTATTATTATTATTATTATTATTATTATTATTATTGTTATTGTTATTATTTTGTATTGTTATCATTACTATTATTGTCGTCGCTATTAAATATTGTTGCGTTTCGGGTGTGTGGTGACTCGCGGGCGCCGCCGACAAAAGTGAAAATAGTTTTCCCCAAAATAAATTTGTCCATCGCGATACTCGTTTGGTTTGGTCGGAGACAAACACGATGCGTGGCGTACCCGTTCGTCAGGCGCCGCCGACGTTAGTTATTATTTTTGTCAAAATCCAATGTCATATTTTCGAACATCACGATACGGAACCGAAAATAATCGGTTTGTCTTCTCGTCTCACCATCATCACATTGTTTTCGCCAAAATCAATGCCGTAGTTTGAAATAGACGGTCCCCAGTGCAAATTAAATCCTTATTTTACAGTATTGTTTACTTCAAACACGTAAAAAAGCAAAACATATCAGTTGGACTCAACAATTTCTGCATTTTCATGTTTTTACAGAATCAAATAAAAAGTTGCTAGATCAGATAAAAACCCGACTTACTTACTTACACCTATTTAAATCCAATTCCAATTTTTATTTTGCATATTTCCAGGTTGTATTAATTTTGTAGTATTTTTTTTTAATTTTTTTTTTTTTTCAAAATTTTTGTTTATACTGAAATACAGTAGGTCATTAGGACGATTAGGATAAACATTTTGGGGAAGGAGACAAATACCTGAACACGTTTAGGTATTTGTCTGATTTATACCTCTCTCCTCAAATGCATTATCCTTATACAAATTCCAAAAAATCTGGGGGGATTTTAAGTAATAAGTATGGGCCCCATACAAGAACTTGATGAGTGGGGCCCTGGTGCAATGAACCCCTCGCACCGCGGTTTCTACGGTACTGGCTAAAATACCAGCTACAAACATACACAATGAAAACTAACTCTTCACTGTAGTTGCTATGGCTCTATAAAATGCCTTTTTCTAATACACGCCAGTAAACATTGTGACTACTCAATCAGCGAAGAAGCTATCTGTTTTTTTTTTTGTGTATACGTTTTCCTTTAGATATACTTAACCGAAAATTTCGACCAGCCATTTTTTGACTACACGACTTGCCTCAAAAAGGTACTTTTGGGAGACCAGTTCACGAAATTCTCAATAGCTTTTCCAAAATCTAAGAAAAACTTGAAAATTGAAATATAAGTAAACTACAATATAGACAATATGTTAGTATAAAAAGAAAACTTTAAAGTGAGAAAAACATTTTTTCTGTTCTCAGTTAACAGTGGGATATAAAACACTGGCCGAGTTGAAAATATTTTTTTTTGTGTGATATGAACTGAATGAACTTATATAAACTGAAGCTTCACTTAGAAACGTTTTATAGACAAAAATGATTCATCGTTTTTTTAAAATTCAACACACCCACCGAATTCCACTCGAGAAGAGAAGAATACCCACGGTGCGAATTTACGTCCAGCTTTTCTATTCTATAATCCTCACCACATTACTTATAGTAAATTTTTGTAGCAATAATACTGTATTTTTCTTTTGGTTTGCATACACTCTTCAAGTGAACGCACGACAATCGAACGGAGAATTTTCCAAGACATTGTTATAATGATAACATAAAGCAGACATAACAAATAACGTACATTTTTAATGTAATCTGAATTGCTGTTAAAGGTCAAATATAATATAATATATTATAGCAATGCTTTTTAAAAAGTTTTTATACAATTCAGAAAACTGAAGAAACTGTACACAGTTGTACACAATATAATAATTATGAAAATAATTCTCAATAATATTATAAGTCTCCGTTACGGTTTTCTTCTTATCTCCCCCCCCCCCTCGCCCACCGGTTTAAGCTCATTACCGGTCGTAAACAACAAATGCATTTTTGTTTTTTTCTCTTCTTCTTCTTCTTTACAGGTCACATGCACGTAACGAGCGCGTGACATAAACATATTATTATGACTTAGTAAATTACTCTGATGCGTTACCTATAGAAATTGACACGGTCGCTGTACTTACACGGAACGCAGTGACAATAACAACACGCCGGAACGTGAATCGACTCGATGGTATCGACGAATAAATAATAGATAATAATTGGCCAAAGCACAATATTAATAATTAGTTTCGCGACGACGAACCTTTTTACGTACGTGAAAGTTGGCACGCGTGATAAGATAAACGCGAAGAAAATGTCGAAATTTCCCCCTCCCCTCCTCGTTACATCTAAAAAACACCGAAGCGTCTAAACTTTTGTTTGCGAACGTTTTTTGAAATTCTCGATTGGAAAATTTCGGTACTAGACACAAAAATGCAAGGCCGGGCTTAAACGAGTTGAAGAGTTAACTTCTTAACTGTTTTATTAACTAAAACATTCAATTTGACTTACCAATATTACATTGACTTTATAAATAACGAGTGAATTTCGAATAAAATCTCGTTAAATTAATAATCTAAAAATAAAAATGGGGCTTACGACTTAATGATGGATGCACTCGGGGGATTCATTGACAAGTTTTGTACGCATATTGCCAACATTGAGACAAAATATGGCAAAAAACAACAATTTAATACATAGAATATTATGAGAATTAAAAAAAAAAAAAAATAAATAAATGAATAATAACTTTTATTTAACTTTTGACTTGACTGAGTTAACTCAAAATTCAATTAACTTATTGATTTGTTAGATTTTTAGCTTTTTTTTTTTCAATTAACTCGCCCAGCCTTGCAAAAGTACCTTACCTAAGACTGATTCAACGTCATTTGTTTGAACAGAAAATTAATATCGTTTCTGAAATGAACGAATAGGTCACTTTTGGGTAAGATAAATGAAAATTAATTCCATGAAAATGTAGAGTTAATGGCATATCTCACCGTTTTTACAATGAAAATGTCCGGTAACAACGTCTCCTTACGTAAAACTTTGTGAAGACTTTTGACAAAAACGACATCTGAACGTTGTTGAAAATGTTATCTATATATTATGGTTTAAGGACGAAACTTCTGAACGACTTAAAAATAAAATATATATTACGTCATCGGTACATAATAATTGTACAATAAATTATTTTGCTCTTAACACGACCGGAGTCGCAAGTAATAATATTTTACGTCGTTGAAACAGGCAGTGGCGCAACCAGGATTTAATTTCAGAGGGGCTCATACATAATGCAGAATAAAACGAGTATAGATTATGTTTAGTCGGTGACGTCATCTCAAATGATACACATATTATGAATAAGCCAGTAGACAATATATCTTCCATTTTTGGATTAATGGTTTTTCAAGTTGCAGTGGTACAACAGTTATTGTAATAGCTGTGATTTTTTACGACTACGGATTGAAATTGATAAAGAACTTAAGACTTCAAGTCTTAAACACTTGACCTTTAAATAATTCCGGTATGGGGTTACAACCCCCAAACCCCTCCACTTGTTGCGCCACTGTGAACAGGATTACATTACGAAGTGTTCAACTGGATCAAAGTGTTTCGTTGAGAATTCGATTTAAAAACAGAATTTACGTGAATACCGCGTGCGTGTAATTCATATTTATAATACGTCCAATATTATGAAACTATAAATGATTATTATTTTGCCATCAAAATTCAAACGTCACTGCCACAAACGTTTGAACGCCAAAATAATATTACAATACAATAACAATGTAATACATTTACATGATTCGAGTCGGTTAAATTAAATCATTACCGTCGGAATGGAATGGGGAAGTCTCGATGAGACGTGACTGTGCATAATTACAAACGAAAGGCGTAAAAATTATTGTACTCTAATGATGCTTGGTGTCGGTGTAATCACGGAACAATTTGGTGCATTCATATTATGTACACGACACAAAAAGTCGTGGAGATAACGGAAAAATGAAATGGAAGGTTTATTTTATATTATTGTAACAGTATTATAGTTATGTGTACGTAGACGATTATTGTTATTATTATTACTATTATTATGCGACCCGTATGAAACAAAACGTTTTAACCGATTTTTTAATGACTTTCTAAAAATTATTTTATAATTGCATATTGTTACTATATTTCAGTAAGTCGGAGCTAAGAGAACGAAAGTATTATAATATAATCGTCGAGCAGTCACGAGCACAGTAAAATCAACGAAAAACAGCTTTACACTGTAAGTTTTTTATTATATCAGTGTTTAATGGTTTTCCAAATCTATTTTTCCCGATTTTTAATTTCCCAAAACCATTTTTTTTTTTCAGTAATTGTTTTCTCATTAATTAACTATTTTTCCTCTATTCTATTTTCTAATTTTTATTTTTTTCATGTGCACAACCCTTAGTTCAAAAAATTTTTAAAAAAATAGAAATAAAACAGTGTTTATGTTTGAAAAATAAAATAAAATATTTAATATCATAATAGGTATTAAAAAGTATAAGAGTAAACACACGGCCGAAAGGTATGAAATCAAAAGAGTTCTAAGTGAATATTATGATAAATGACCGAAAATTTCGAATTTATTTTATTAAAAACTGTAAAAAAGTAATATTTTATATAAACATAATATATAACATACCTAGTATGTAACGTTAACTTTTATATAATATGTTTTATATACAAAACAGAATAAACTCAGTATTTAATAAATTTTACTAATATAATTAGAAATTTGAATTTTCGGGGAGAAATCTAAAATTGGGAAAATTAAATTGAGAGTATTATTTTTTGGAAAAGTGTCATACAATCGTGTTTAATGTTTATTCAATAACGCACGCAACAAGATTCGCCTTCGTTTTTTTTTTTTTTTTTTTGAAACTCGATTAAGCTCATATATTTTGAGTTAAACTCAATGTTCTTTCATAATAAAACGGAAAGAGTGCTCGAAAAATCGCGTCTTTGACGCGCGGTCAAAATTGAAAGACGTAAAATAATAGAAATATTACCGTCCGTGAATTATTATTTTTAAATATTATGGAATGAGCCTGGGGTTATTTATTGAGACCATGGTTTTTTTGTGTTTTTTGCTCGATGTTCGATTTTCGCTTTATGTATGATCCCCGCAGTGAAATTTTGAATTCAGGCTTGAGGTATTCAAAATATAATTTTTTTTTTTTTTTTTTTTTTTAAAACAGATAAATAGACACTTTGTGACGGTGTTGAACGCGAAAATGGGCGATAACGTGAATACGAATTAAAGCAACTCGTTTACTATATAAATCCAAACTACAACCGGTTGAAGATAATAATAATACACTCTACGGATGAATATCAAATATTACCTGTGGTAGAGTTTGTTGGGGAAAGCCTAGCCGTCCCCTAAAATGCAATCCACCGTTGTTCAAGTCAAATCGGCCGGTCGGTATCTGTAACGTGTCCGTTATAGGCCTGAACTTCGGTAGCTTGTAATTGATCATGTACTTGGGTATTGAGATCTTGTACGTGGTCTCCACTTCGTTTTCAGAATCGTACTTTCCTTCCGAAGGGATAAATCTAATTAAAATAAAAACATTCGATGAAAAATCCTATATATTAATCGGTCTAAGTTTTTTTAGACCATTTTGAACCGACGGGAATTTAAACAGAGAAATACTTTATTAATAATATTACTTATCGCATTTCAAATCGGTATATTACGTAACAGTGATAAAATAAATATTATGATATAAACTCAGTTTTGAAAAAATCATCGTTTTGCGAATCTGTATTATGTGAATTTATTATATTTTTATTATAGTAGTTTAGTTGATAAAAGTTTAAAAAATTGCATTACTATACTTATCATTTGACTTTTTGTTTTCAAATTATTATTTTGCGTAAAAAAATTAATTAAGTTATATAGATATAACTTAATCTGTGTTATAAAGTTAAACCAAGTAATATAATATTTATATTCAGTATTAACTCACGAAATTACATATAAATTGTTGTTGAAAACGAATTTCAATAGTTAACTTAGACGTTTTCTTAAATAATAAATTAATAACAGCCGTTGAAATAAAATAATTTTGAAAAATGTATAAAACCACTGTAATAGTGCAAAGAAAAATATTGTTATTTTTGAAAAGCAAAAAATCGAACAAGTAGAGAAATCTGATAAGTAAGTGGAGTAATGAAAATATTTGTCTTAAAAACTGATTGAAAGAATTACGTTGAAGTTTTTTATTGAGAAGCTGGGAGTTGACAACACCATTAAAACTGAGTTTAAATATGAATGCAGTGCACTTTTTTATACCACTAGTTGCTATTATCTAGGAGGACTTACCTGTTGTCTGGCGTGTGAATCATTTTCAAAATTGAGTTCGAGATTTCTGGATCGTTTCGTGGGCTCTGATGGTACGATTCTTTGGGCCTGGCTTCGAACAGAACGCCGTCGGGCACAGATATGCCTTCTTTATTCAACATGTTCAGCGCCAATCGGTCTGCCCGGAACGCGGAATCCGGTATTTTACCACCAAAGTATGGCAACAGGTTTTCGTGAAACAGCTCACGCTTTTGCTGCAAAGAAATTTTTGTAAATTCAAAACATGTGAAAACCTAATCCGTAGCACGTTCATCATCGCGATGAAAATCGGGATTAGACAGTTGTTATGAAAAATACAAAATAATGAAAATCGTGCGTGTTTCGCGTTGTTTCGAATTACAGTTTTGTATTTTCAATTTTTCTGAATGCGAGACCGAAGACTTTATGTTAATTTGGTTAATTCATATAATGCAGAATAGAAATTTTTAACGAAACAAATAACCAGTGGTCAAAGTGAATTAAAACAAGTGGAGTAATGAAACTAAATCGGTCGATTCATAAATGCTGTGTTTTTATAAAAAAAAAAAAAATAAACAAAATGGATAAACTGAACTAGAAGAAAAGAACTGTTAATATAATATTATAGTTAGCTATTTGAAAAAATACTTAATTTCTATATAATTCTAATGAAATAGTCTCCGAAAAGAAAAAAACACAAAAATAACTAATATAGGATAGGCGGCACTGGTGACTTTTAACAAAAAGTCTCTTTTAAATAATTGAAAAAAATGTCCCATTCAACGCGAGTTTACAGACTGAAAATTTGTAAATCTTTTCGTTTAGGATGCTAACCTAACGAAAAAAACAAAAGAGTTGTTATAAACTTTACAAAATTTAAATTTTGAACAGAGTTATAAACTATTAATTAACAAAATTAATGAGAATAATTCTAATCAAAATAACATTTGTTTTGAATTTACTATAATGTAGACGCTGAGATATTTTCACAACAACAGATCATCTAAGACATTGACGTTAAATCGTATTTAAAAGCATTGTTCAAGTATCTCTTATTTATCAATAATATAATGATTAACGACCAAAGTATTCACAGCTCGCCGTTCGAATTCTTTTGATATAATTGAAATTTTGATTGAGAAACGTGTGGGTGCAAGAAAAATTTAGAAATATCAAGAAAAAAATTTATTTTCACCTCAAAAATTTTTTATTTTTCTTTTCTCATTTATAATAATTTGTGAAATGTAAAACCGATCGAGTAAAAAATAAATTTCTTTTGTTCCCAATGACAAACTCAGTGATTTTTGTGTCAAATTGTCACGGACGAACAAAACCCTTCACTCGGAATCGTTTTATTGAAAAAATGATCTATCGTTTTTTCAAAATTAAATACAACCACCAAGAGCTTCACCACACCTGAGGTGCGAAGAATACCCAAGGTGCGAATTATGTGATTTTTTTAATTTTAAATATTCACACAAGGAAGCACGTGAACACGACACAATATAGTTGAACTAATATTTCGGAGTAGACGTAAGTACGTAATCATTTATCTAAACATTTATTTATTGACATTCGAAATACCTTAACGAGACGTTACGTCTGTCAAATAATCTGTGCAGAAAGAATTGGATAACAATATATACATTGTAGACCACCCGTTAAAACGATAACATTACTGCAGCAGGTGTTTGGTCACACATTCTACACGAATTAGGTCTAATGGGATTGTCAACAGGTTTTTTTTTTATCATTTAATAAACTATAATAATTGAAGAAATGCCGTTGAAAGTAGTACACACAATAGTTTTGTAGAAAAAAATGCAGTAAAGACACAAAACGTCGTCGATCCGCACTTAAACCCATTGTATATTGACATGACACAACGCGACAGATTAAATGTTATGTTCTGTTTGGTTGGGCAATAATAACTAAACGTTATTATGTGTTTTGCAAAAACGAGACGGTGAAATTTGCCGTGAAAAAAAAAAAATAGTTGTTGCCCAAACAAACGGTTTACAGACTGACTGGACACTTTTGTTGTTATTATACTAATTATCCGTTAATAGTTCGATATTTTCGATAATTTAACAATATTTCAAAATGTGTAACACCCATTTCGGCTCGGGAATCTTCTTGAATCACAGATATTGTCTCACGAAATCCCACTGACCGTTCACTTACAATAAAATATTTCTGTGATTCGTAATTTTGAAAATAATACGTTTTCATAAACATTGTAAAATTCAAACGAATTCGGTTATAAGTTTATTTATCACGCGTTTCTTACCTAATTTAAAATATCAGTCAATAAATTATTATTGCTTTCGACGTTTTAAACGAATTAATTGAAATTAATCGCAAAACAGCGGTTCCCCGTTCAAAATATCCCCATTAAAATTATCCCATATTATAATTCATTATTTAATTACATATTATGTTTAACACAAAAGTTCACATTTATAATTGCATAGTTATTATATTTTACATAATATTATATGTTTTCAAACAGTGCAAATTGTTTTACAATAATATTGTTAACGAGTATAATATAAAATATAAAAATAAAAGACAGCTGTATTAAAAATGACAAATTTTTCGACATGCCTATATTATATTTATTTATTTATTATTAATTCGCTTCACTCAGAATGTAAAACTACATCAACGTATATCTACAATATACGAAAATTACAAAATAATAGAATATATTATTTGAAAATAATATTCTTAGGTCGGGGATTCCCGACCACTGTGCCGCGGCACAAAAGTATGCCTCGAAATTCTGCTGGTGTGCCGTGTAATTTTTTTCTTTTTATGTGTATTTAATTATTTTATATTATTTATTAAAATTAATAGTTATATTTATAAAATTGACTTCAAAGTGTGCTGTAAAAATTTATAAAATTATCAAGTGTGCCGCCAAATAAAAAAAGTTGGGAATCCCTGTCTCAGGACATAGATCATTGGTTTAAATAATTTAAAAATTACAGACCAATAAATTATACGCGATGTAGGTAATGTTATATTTTACACAGAATTTTGAATATGAGATTTTTCTAAAGGAAATATTTTGAAAATGGGGGATATTTTGACGCATGGGATATTTTGAGAGTGTACCAATCAATATGATAAAATATTTGAAACGCATTCGAATTCTTTTCAGTACTCAAATAGTACAACTCAAACACTTTACCGACAACAATATTGGACGGTTTACAATCAACATGAGCAGGACGTGTCTGTCACGGGTGAGCTCTGATTGACGCTCCACACGTGACGGGTGCGGGAATTTTGACGGTTCGTGTCACGGTGATAGAACCGTCGAGCATCGCGGCGGAGACGCGTACAGTTTCCAATCGAAAACGACTACTGCGCGATTACTGCGTTATTATTGTCATTATTCTACTCCTCTTGATACCGTGTGTGAACGTAACACAGTGACGACGAGACGGCACACGTGAAGATATTTTCTCGTAAAAAGAAAAAACAAAAAGCTTTAAGCATGATTTACACTCGATCCTTGCCCCCTGGATACGCCACTGTGCTTAACCGACTTAACTGTGGGCGTTCGATCAATGAAAAACGAAAAAAAAAAAATTAAGAATTAAAAAATTCAAAAAATTGATTCCTCTAAAGTATACCAACTAGAGGAAAATCCGATTTCAAAAATTAGACAAGTAGATCAATAGGAAAAAAATGTTCACAGAAAAAAAATAATAATAATCATCATTGTGTAAAAGCATTAGCTTCTTCACTTCGTTCAGAAACTAAAACGTGTATTAATTAGTATATTTTGCCAGCACATACACATTTTAGTGATATTAAAGGACTACACACAAAAAAAATAAATAAATAAAAATTATTTGTGTCTACTTCAGTCTGTTCTTACCTACCAGCTAGTCAACATTGTTTTCTCCATCACCGTTTGAAATATTAGCATTTCGACGGAATTCATTAATTTTAAAATGCGTGTTTATCCATATTTTTTATTTATATTTATATTCCGAGTGGAGCTAGTGGTTACTGGTTTTACAACTATTATATGTTAACTGACAGAAAACATTATTTCTGTGGACAACAATGTTATTAACACAATAATGTTGGTGACATTTAAAAAAAAAAAAAATTAAATAACATTTGTTCGAGATATTAAAAATATTTTAGACCGCGTTGCGTGTACCCACTCTGGGGCACAACATTGAGATGTTTTTGAAATAATAAATGATCAATGAAAAAAACCGATTAATTACATAAAGATGTGAACAGCGTTTTATATTTCGGGACGACATTTCTCGGTATGAGTTTTTTGAAATTTTACCGAAAATTCTGCCCACCACCGAGGACTCGCCGACCACCCCGTCGTCGTCGTCGTGGTCGTCTGCATAGTGTGTCTCCTTTGTCCCCCGTAAGTTTTGACAGCTGTACCCGGAGGCCGCGACGATTAGAGCTAAAGTTTTTAGCACCACCTCGAATTCAATTACGCGTTCGACCGAAGTTGAGTTGAGTTTTACAAAGAAAAATAAACCCCTGTGAATAACCCAAGATTCATTGGTTCTACCCGGTACCGTACCCCCTACCTACCTACCTGCCTACTTACCTACCCCTACTGCTGTGTGTAAACGGATTATATCACTTTAGTGCATTATACGGGGACTGGCAAAACTTTTATGCGAGTACCCGATTGCAGCACGACGCGTCGTGTGAAGGCACGTCGAGAGTATATTTTGATTTCGAATTTCGGAATCGATTAATTCGAGAGGCGCGTCAAGAAGAAACGTACAACGTTAGTTCCCCATCGCTCCATTTATCCACATCTGCGCCGGGGCAACAGTCTGCGCGGCAGAAAACCGGAGCAATGCGCGGCGGCGGCGCATTCAAAAAACGTACATTAACGCCGCCGCCGCCGCCGATGCGATTGTCGTTGTGAAAATGTCGCAAGGCCGCGCGGGTCTCTCGTCTGACGGAAAATCGTTTAGATATATTATACACATTATCATTTGTACACACGGCGCTCTGGGTTGTGATCAATCGTTGAAGTCGATCGTTCGGCCGTGTCCGCCGCCGGCGGATAGCATAAGAAATTCGTCTATTACAGTGATTCTCAACCGGGGTGACATAAATCCAGTGTAAGGGTGACTCGCGATTCTGGAGAAAAAGAAAAAATGAGAGAATTTTTTGAAATATCAGAGAAAAAAAAAAAAAATCTGTTTACACCTTATCACAGAATCCGTGCTCGTCAATGGCTACATTATATTGTTTAAATATCTTTCTCACTCATCCTCATCCTCAACAGTTCTCCTATCGTTAAGAAATCTTGAGTACGTATATGGATTTCCATATATTTCTTCTGTATGGTAGTTTAGTGTACAAAATCTATT
>JAIPRM010010218.1:0-13972 GCA_025469315.1 Stegophylla sp. TES_Ste_2020
GATATTTTTAAAAAAACGCGGGCTTTTTGTTTCACAGTTTGATAACCAATACTAATAAACTGCCGCTTGGCGCAGACGAGCAGCGCTCGCAGACGAGCAGCGCTCATTTTTCGTTGCCCCGACTATATGGTATATTCTTATATTAATTTACTACATTATTTTAATTTGCATTTGGTATATTATTTTTAATTTCCACAAAATATTTTTGATTCATTTTTTAGAATTATAAATAATCATTATACCAATAATTTAATTGTAAATAAACATTCTAATTAGTATTTATTAATTATTATAACATTACAAACATGCTTTTATGTGTATTTCTACATATTTGTCATTTCATATGCATTTTCATTCATTTATTGGTATCTTTACTTACACTTAAGAATCTTCAAAGACAATGAATTAATTGGTTTCAGATATATACTATATCTAATAAGATAAAACCATTAAATTTATTTACCAAAAATATAATTTTACATAATAACAGTATAAACATAAAATGCTAAGAGATTTTATAGCCATGATCGTAAAAAGACGGCTTATTCCCATCAAAATCACTCAAAACCGCCCAAGATTTTTGAGAAATTGCATAAGGTGCCTCCCAATTTTTTATTTCGATTGTGCTTATACTTGTAGATACATTACCATAGTTATAACCAGAGTTGGGACTTTATAGCACTAAATATTGTATAAATATGTGCTAAAATATGACCTTAAAGTCAAATACTATAGGTGTTGCTATCTTTAACGCATAGATTATATTATATCCATTTACCACAGTGCTATTTTTTTTTGATTCTTAAAATTTTATATAGTTACCTATTATTTCAAATTTAGATGAAATATTTTTAATAATTTAACTACAAATTAATGGTTTATTATATATTTATTTATAATTATTCAATATGAAAGGAACCCAATACAAATGAATATCATTAAAGTACTATCATAGATAAGTATATATTTCATATATTTTGAAAATGTAAAATGAAATGTAAACTTCATAATTTTGAGTTGGAACTAGGTTTAAAATCCTTTTGCCGAACAGGATGTACCCATTTCTCAAGCCTCTCTTTTTCTCTAAGAGGGAACCTTAAATAATAAATTGTTGTTCATTTAATTGCAATGATTTATGAGTAAAATCAATGCAATACAATAATAATTTTCACAATAAATATTTATATACTAATATAACTTATATTAACTTGTGAAATGACAATTCTTCCTTAATGTCACTAGAACTAGAACAATTGTAAGCACTACAAAAATTCACCATTTCAAGAAAGTTTTAAATAAACATATATAAAATAAATTTAAAATTAAAGTGTTAAGTTCAAAAATATTTTTTAAAAAGGAACAAACCGTCGTATTTACAATATTAAGTAAAATATATATACTAAATAATAATAAATTGTATGTGCGATAAAATGAGATAGCAACACCACTCTTATCTGCTGTCTTTTTCTAACACGCTCTTTCAGTTTTGTTTACATTGGTCTTATGGCGGGTAAGCATTCCAGTTATCATATAGAGTTCAATGAGTTCATTCTACACACTCGCCTAGAGTATCTGACCCGAAGAGCGAAGAATATCCATGATGCAAAGTTTGTCCGGCTTTCTAGTCTATAATTCACTTCACTTTAGTTTTTTTCATCTAATAAATAAAGGAAAGGAAAAAGAATTTAATAAGAAAGAAAAGTGTTAGAAAATGTCCAAAATTTTTTTTCACATTTTCAAAATTTTCTTGCGCTAAAATTTTTCTCATATTAATATTTATCTATGTTTAAATTTTTATAGTTTGGATCAAAAAGTGATGATTTAAAAAGCGAGTCATTTTTGTGTAGTTTTTCAAATTAATTAAAAAAATTTCCTCTTTAAAGTACCAACTAGGGGCAAATTCGGTTTTAAAAAGTTATTGATCGAAACTTTTAGACTAATAAATCCATATGAAAAAGTGTATACAGAAAAAAAAGAAGAAAAAATAAACATCATTGTAAAAACACTAGCTTCTTCACTTTGTTCAGAAATTCATGATTAATCAATGTATCTCCATGTTTTTTTTTTTAGAATCAATAATGATTACACATCAAATTGTATCAAAATATAATTCTATATTTCATGAGTACTTTACTTAAAGCATCTGAATAGGAACATATTGTTATAATCCGCAACAAATACTTAAAATAATAATATTTAAGGTTTATGCAAAATTAAACTTTTTAAATAAGATAATTTGGCTTCTGGCTCAGTCATAAACATGGAATTCCATATGGATTTTTTAATCCATATTACTTTATATCCAAGTATTTCTAAATGTCTCTGTTTCAATCTTGAATAGCCTCTCATTTCATTATCAGTTTTTCTTAGATCTTTTTCATTCAAAAGAAGCACAGCTATCCTAAAAGGCAAAATACATAACAATTGTTTTAAGTGCATCACAAAAATATTATACTTTTCATGTTTCATTGCATTGTTTAAATGTTCTGATTTCTTTAGATTTATCTCAAAATCTAATTTATATCCATATGGAGAAAATGAGTTTGTTTTTAGATCACCTTTATTCTTAATTAATTGTTTTAATTTTATTTCCACATCTAAATAAAATGAAGTAGTTTGCTTGTAAACTAAACAAATATAAACAAATTTTATAGTTATTTAATAATATAGTTTGTGTATTAGGACAACACAACTGTACCTAATGACTGTATTTCTTCACAGTACTTTGTATGAAACCATGGTACATCAAGTTCTGGATAATCAATACACACAGCTCTATTTAACATCATTAACAGTTTCCGTACTTTTAATGGATATGAACCCTGAAAAATATAAAACTCAATAATTGTCTTTTGTATTGAAAATGACAAATGTTTTTGCAAAGTGTATCAATTAAAAATATTAAACTTATAATTTACCTTAGCATAACAGTTATTCAATTCATCTTCCAATTTTTCTAAAAATTCAACACTAAATAAATAGTCTGTTATAGATGTTGGTAGATTATAAAAATAACATAGTGCAAGTGAAGCTCTCATGAAATTTAAACCAGACATTGTAAACATATCTCTGAAGTAAAATACGTAATAATTCAATAAAAATTTGAACTAATTTTTATTTTTTAAGTGTCTTTACCTATTAATTATTTCAGACGCATAAGATAGAAAATTCATAAATTGTTCACTATTGACTCCATGTAGAAAAAAAAGTGTTAGTATTTTTTCTATGTTTTCTGCTAATAAATATTTATGATTTTTCATATAATATTCCAAGCATTTCCTTAATAGTTCAGCATCATACCATCCAGATATAACCAAATTATAAATCAGCTCTCTTATCGTTCTTGATGAAAATTCTTCAGATGTAAAGTTTTTATACCTGAAAAGATTTATTCAATCAAAATTGAAAAAAAAAACAGTTAAAAATATTTTTCTTTTTACCTATCAAGTATCTTAAAAAAAAGTTCAGGTTCATTAACATTAAATCTATGATTGTATCCTCTAAACATGGAATTAAGTTGATTCATATTTAAATTGGGTTCTTGATTTAGTATGACTAAACATCTTTTGTTGAGTGCCGTACATAGTCTAACCTAAAGATAGATATATAATATATAAATATAAGCCAGGAATCTATTAATAAAAATTAAAACACTAAATAGGATATTAGAGTTAAAGGGATTTTACTTTTAAAACCAGATAAAATTCATTCCTCAGGTAGGACTTTATGGGAGTGTAAAATTTTAAAGAAACAATAAAACATTTCTTTAATAAAACGATTGAGTAGAGCTACAATTTATATGAGAAATTTTTTTTTAAAATTATAAAGAACAAAAAAAATTTTGATGTGAAAAAAAAATTATTTTCATCAACATTGTTTTAATAATATTGTCTACTTATATAAAAATGTTTATATAGTTTAGATTCAGAAAAAATATTTTTAGGATGTTTTAATGAAATAATGGGGATTTTTCTCAAATTTTGAAAAAACTAATGCGAATTTCAAAATTTGAAACTCTAAAATTACTACTAATAGCAAATTCAAATTGAAAAGTTGCTGGTCGAAAACTTTTGGATAGTATTTCTATACAAAACATGTACACATAAAAAATAAAAAATATAAAATAACCTTTATCGTAAAAACACTAGTTTTTTCGCTCCACTCAAAATCTAAAAATACCAAACACACTATTCACCATAGGTATTTTTTGCTCTTTAAGTCAGTTTCTCTTGGTAAGTATTGAATTTAAAAGAAGCGATTAATCATTTCTACAATAATAAGAATCTGAACAAAATATGTATAATACATAAAGAACAACAATTGTCATCATCTTAAACCCACCGACTAAGAGTATCTGACCCAAGGAGCAGAGAATACCCATCGTGCGTAATATGTCCGGCTTTCTTGTCAATACTTTAGTTATTTTTACTTTACTTTACTATACTTTACTTAACTTAAATTTACTTTCTTTTTTTTTAACTAATAAATCAGAAAAGGAAAATAGACAATTTTTTTAAAAATAAAATAATTTTGATGAGAAAAAAAGTGTAAGACTAAAAAATGTCTAAAACTGATTCTAAACTAAGTAAAGAAGATAGAGATATACAATTATGCTTTTTATTTATTTATTTTTTTTTTTTTATGTATCCATTTTTAGTAATACTTGTCCAAAAGTTTCCAACAATACTTTTTTGAACCCGGATTTTCCTCTGGATGGTACTTTAAAATGGTTATTTTCCAAAAATTCTTATTAGTTTTGTTTAAACTTGGGAAGAACTCCCAACATTTTATAAAAATACTTGGAAAGTACCTTTTTTTAATCAAAGCTATATGAAAATTTCAACATAGATAGACAATATGAGGTATATTTTAGCACAAGAAAATTTGGAAAAAATAATTTTGATATTTATTTTATAACACTTACTTTTTTTATTAATTTTTTTTTCCTTTTCTTTATTAGATAAAAAAAAAAAAGCCGGACATACTTCGCACGATGGGTGTACTTCGCACGACGGGTGGTATTCTCTTGACTGGCGATTAAATTTTAAAGAAACAATAAATCATTTCTTCAGTAAAACGATTCTGAACGAAGAAAGTTAATAATATAAGAAAAAAAAAAATTTTCAAACAATGTCCAAAATTTTTTTTTCACATTTTCAAAATTTTTGTGCGCCAAAATCTTTTTTATAGGATTTTCTATCTATGTTTAAATTTTCATAAAATTCGGATCATAATATGATGGTTTCCGAGTCGTTTTTGTCAAATTTTGGGTAGTTTTTTCCAAAAAAAAAAATTGAAAAATTGAGAAATTCAAAAATTGACCTCTCTAAAGTACAATCTAGAGGCAAATTCGGTTTCAAAAAGTTATTGATTGAAACTTTTGGATAAGTATTTCTATACGAAAAGTTGTACAGAGAAAAAAAAAAAGAAAAAAAAATGTAAAAAAGAAAATAAACATCATTGTTAAAACACTAGCTTCTTCACTTCGCTCATAATCTAAAATCGGAAAGAGTACTATAAATATTTAATGCTATAAATAATTTAATATAAATAAAAATATATATGGATTACTTTGTTATTAATTAATAGAATTGGACTATTACTGAAGTTTAAAAAAATTTAATTTAATCTGACTGTATTAACTGAAAAATTAAGTCAAATCTGTAAATAATTTAAAACCCAATATTCTCATAAAAACACTAAAATGTCAATTACACTAATTATAGATCATTATTGTTTTTTTCATTTTTATAAAGACAATTAGTACCTCACACACACCTATGCAAGCAAGCATATACACAAGCTTACACATACAATTATCGAGTACTCAACATTATTAAATAACATTTGTTACATCCAATCACAATTATTATTAGTATAAATTAATTGAAGCTCCGCTCAGAATCATTTTGTTGAAGAAATGATTTATCGTTTCTTTAAAATGTAATACACCCACCAAGAGTATTCCACCCGAGGAATGAAGAACACTCGTAGTTCAAAGTATGTTCGGCTTCTTGAAATTTGATAAGATATTTTTTTTTTTTACTTATATAAAAAATAATCTATATATTTATCTACATATAAAATCATATTTAAATGTAATTTAAATTAATTTGTAAGGTGTGTTTAGTGAAATCATTTTAAGGAGTTATCAGAATAACAATGCAATCAGTTTCTGAGAAATTTTCAACACAATAAAGTTTGAGCCTTATGTTAATTAACTACTCATTTTTTTTATTTGTGATAGCCAAGTCTGTTACCCATATATACAGTAGGCCTTACTTGTGTGTTTGTCAACTATCATTTAATTTTTACATCAAACACTGTATATGTACCCAAGTTTTACATCATGTTGAATATTTCCATTTTAATGTTTAGATAATGATAGGTCTTAATTTAACTTTAATATAGATGGACATGAGGTTTTGTACCACCTTCTCTTGATTTTTTTTAATCTATAAATAGTCAGAGCTGAAGCCCCCCTACCAAATTAAACTAATTTGCACTTATGTTTACGACAAATATTGACAAAAAAAAATTACTCAAATTAATTAACCTATCAAAATCCGATGTTAGAAATAGGAGTTACTATCTAAAAAATCAAGTTTTATTGTACATATGCACATTAAAAGGGTCTAAATTTTGGGAATAGGTCATATATGTCTTAACATCCCCTATAACCTTAACAAATATAATTTTTTCATTTAAAAATGTTGTCACATTAAACATTAATTTAATTCTCAATGTTATTAAAATGTAATTAATTGAAAATGTTAAAAAATATTGATTTCTTTAGCGATGATATTGAAAAACTATGTTGACCATACTGTACATTTTTCAATATTATTGTAAACAGATTAAGTCATCCAATATTTAGACGACTTTTATACTTTAAGCTACTTGAAATTTTTTCATCTAAATTATTGGCGTATAGAATCGATAAAACAAATAAACGCCAAATTTCTAATGACTTAAAATTCAACGGGTTAATAGTTTTAACATTTAGTCACAAAATAGAGAATTGTCCTGCTGCTTTATTAAAAAAGAAAAAAATTCCTATAACAAAAAAAAAAGATCAAGATCAAGATCCCCTATTAAAAGCTTTGTTTTTAAAAAACTTGTGGTATTATATTTACATATAATAGTGACTGTCTAATCACTTTATTTATATATAGTATTGTTCTCGTATATATTAAAAAGAACATTTTTTTATTCAATAATAAATATACTTACATATTGATCTAAGAAAATTGGTAATGATGTTTTATTCTTTCGTTGAATAAAAGCAGTATTTAGACCTCTACTGACAATGTAACAGTCATAAACAGAATATTGTCCAATATTATCTATTACTTTTTTGACCATTTTTTCAGGTATTTCATATCCAGTTTCATCATTAGGATAACTTAAAAAAAATGAAAATATCTTGCTAAATTTAGATGGAATTAATGCTGATACTCCTTGACTTAAATCTTCACTTAACCATTTTATCATTTGACTTTCGAATTTATAATGTCTATATGTCCCAGCCAAGTTGTTATTAAAATTCATATATCTATAAAATAATTATACTATTAAACAATAAAATATAATTTCATAATAAAAATAAATTATTAAAATTCATCAAGGATGTAGTATTAAACTATTTATGCAGAATAGTTTACTTTTAGTTCAGGTAGAGACTAGAGAAAGTGATATACATACATGAATACAAAACCTACGCAAATGTAAATGAAGAAAATATAATTCCTGTGAATTTATAAACTTCAATTCATATGTTTATTTATTAAATTAATATGATTATGATTATCTTTAAAACTGACTTCGTATTAACACGTTCACACTGGATAACGCCATTTAGATTTAAATTCATTCAAGAGTATAAAATTTAAGTTTTATTTTATAAAATGAATTTGTAAAAATTTTAGTTTTATAATGCATATTATTTTGACAGAATCATATAATAGCATTAAAACATAAAAATTACCTAAAAAAGTTTTAAAATCAGAAAAAGTACTATAAATATTTAATGCTATAAATAGTTTACTACAAATAAAAATAGACATAGATTCTGTTATAAATAAATAGTATTGAACTATAACTGGACATTTGAAGAAAATAATGAATTTAAGTATGATTGAAAAATAAAATAAAATCTATAAATAGCTCAAAACCAAATATTCCTATAAAAAAAAACCGAAATGCCAATTGAAGGGCTTGGTGCTACAATGAGATAAGTCCACTTTTTTCGAAAATACACATATTGGTGGATTATTATGTAGGAAAAAATTATCTACATTTTAGTGCAACAACCAGTTAAATCCGATAAATATAAATATCATTTTTAATGGAATTGGATTTATCTTGTTTTTAATTTTGGTGCAACAACCAGATAACTTCGGAGTTATCTGGTTGTTGCTCCTAACTGTAATCACACTGTTTTAGTAGTACCTGCTGTTCAATTTAGTATCAATATTAATTATTCTCTTCTTGTAATACTTCCAATATTCACTTACATTTGGGTTAATTAATATTATTTAAGGTAGGTCATAATGAATGAGATAAAAACTTGGAAATTTTTTGTATAATAGTATAATATTTTAACAATAATAGTATGTTTTTTTCAGTTCTTATTAATTTATCCATAAACATAAACTCAATCAAAACATTAGCCTTTTATAATACATCAGTATTCACATTAATTTTAATTAAATTTTATTTAGTATATTTTTCAAGGTTATTAAATTAAATAATCAAATAATAGTTTTAGATTCTGAACAAAGAGTAGAAGCTAGTGTTTTTACAATATTTATTTTTATTTTTTTTCTATATACACTTTTTCATATGAATCAACTTGTCCAAAAGTTTCGATCATTAACTTTTTGAAACCGGACTTGCCTCTGGTTAGTAATTGAGAGGTCATTTTTTGAATTTCTCAAGTCTTCAATTTTTTTTTTTTTCTGGAAAAACTACCAAAAATTTGACAAAAAAGACTCAGAAACCATCATTTTTGATCCAAACTTTATGAAAATTTAAACAAAGATATAGAATAATACGAGAAACATTTAAGCTTAAGAAAAATTAAAAAATGTGAAAAAAAATTTTTGAACATTTTCTTAACACATTTTAACTCATTAAATTTTATTTCCTTTTTATTAATTAAATAAAAAAAAAAGTAAAGTGAAGTAAAGTATAGATAAGATAGCCGGACATACTTTGCACCACGGATATTCTTCGCTTCTTCGGGTCAGATACTCTTGGTGAGTGTATTGAAAATGACAGCTATTATTGGTCTTTATATTATTAACTTCTCTCATTCAGAATTGTCTTATTGAAGAATGATTCATCGTTTATATAAAATTATAAGCACCTTTCAAGAGTATCTGACCCGAAGAGAAATGAACATCCGTGATGCAAAATATGTCCGGCTTTCTTCTTTATACTTTAATTTACTTTACTTTTTTAAAGTTCCATTCTGTCAATGCTGTGTTTAAAAAAGCTAGACATACTTGAACACCCCAAAGAGCGAAGTATACACTTCTTTATGAATATTTTTTTAGATGTAGCAAGTAGTATTCTCTAATATTTACCTGTTACATATCCGCAATAGCTTATGATGTTCTCGTATAGAAGGTTTGCCAGAACTTAGCAAACTTAGTATACTTGACCAATAAGAATCACAAATTTGTATATCAGATGTTTTCAGATTTCTGATAATATTAAATAATGGTCCAAATAAATGAGAAAAATTATTGTTTAGTAACAACTGTTTTTTTAAAAGAACTTGAATATGTTTTCTTCGAGATGCAGATGGATAGTGCACTATACAAGATAGCAATTGTAAAACAGTTGTATCAGTATCAACATCAGCTTTAGATAGCCAATTAGATGTCACACTATATATTTCCTCAAATAACTGATATGGTTCGGACTGCTTCAATATAATCTTTAACAATCAAAAAAACTTCAATAATGAATACATTTTTATATATTTATAAAATAGGTACATCAAAACTATAGATTTCAAGTGTTATTACTAAATTTTCATACCATTTGAATCTGTATCATATCATAAAGTGCAATTTGTTTCAATACACCTCGTAGTTCAAGTAATAAGGATCTAATCAGGTTCATGTTTTGAGTCGTATAATAAGGGCTGTTTAATAATTTCAATACTTTGACAATACATTTTACTTTATCTTCATGAAAGGGTTTATTTAATAAAAATTTTTCAGCAATTTTAGCAAAATTATCCATGGTATGTTTGCTTAAAAATAATGGTAAGTTGTACAAACATATTGAAATATGTTTTATGTCCTCAAATGTTTCACACAAATCTAAAAAAAAATGTATATACAAATTATCATTAATAGAAGCTTGTTTCATTATTTTAAATAATGTAATCATATATTTACCAATCTTTTTTAAAATAATTGGCCAAATGTCTTTAAGGATAAATACGCCTGAAAGATCTCTACGACTTACAATAGCTACAACATATCTCGATAGAATGCAAGGTTGAATTTCTTCCACAGAAGTAGACATTAATATTACTTTCAGTCTCAAAGACAGTTTTTGATTAATGGCACAATTAATATCAACTCCAATTTGGTGTAAACATAATATGCTGTAAGACAAACACTGCATGTCCATAAATTCATAATGTTTTTCTATTAAATTCAATAAGTTTAAAAAGTTATTATTTGTTAAAATATTTTGGAAACTATCCTCTAAAATTACATTTGAACCATCCAAATATCTTTCATTTATGCATAACCGATAATATATTATTTGAAGTTCTCTAACCATTGCTATAGCCATAGAAATATTTTTCCAATTCAATTGATTATGGTTATGTTGTATTAAATCAAAAATGTCTTGCAAAGATTTACTTTCGCTAATTTTTATTGTCAATACATCATCACTATTTGGTAGTATAATATTTTTAAGATCTCGTTTATGTTCAATGTCTTCACTATCACTGTCAGTGTCATCTCCTTTAAAAGAATGACAATATTTTCTGTAGAAGTAGTGATATGAAAATGCTAATTTTAAAGGAATTGTTTCACACAATTTCAAACAATTTGTGTTGGAACTTGTGGTTTTACATCTTGCTGTCAAATTAACGATTTTTGAAGATGATTTTAAATATATACCACATTGTTTTAAAAATGCCATTTTGCCTGTAGAAAAAAATATTGTGTTATGTACTTAACAAAATTTATATGGAAAATACCTATGTAACATTTATATTATTTTCTATGAGCTATGCTTAGATTCTGAGAGGAAAGAAGAAGCTATAGTGTTTTAACAAATACTTGAATTCAAACTTTTGTTAAAATCAGTAGCACCAATTTTAATCATAAGATCCATAGAACATAAATCTTTAGACTTCAAAATATGGTAAAATTAATTATTTTCACAATTAAAGAAATTTACAAAGATTATTCTCTTATTACTTATTCCAAAAATAATATTGTTTATATCATGAAAATAATATCAAAAATACCTTATCATAGACACATTTAGGATAGAATGATATAACAATTGCTAAACAAAAACTCAATATAATACTGACAATAGTTATTGTCTATAATTAACTAAAGCTCCACTCAGAATTGTTTTATTGAAGAAATAATTTATTTTTTTTAATTTCAACACATCTACCAAGACTATCCCACCCAAAGGAGAGAAGAATACCCATGGTGCGAAATTTGTCCAGCTTTTTTTTATGCATTTTATAGTCAACAAAAATAAGTAAAATTAAAATGGTCATAGGTATAATTTACATTTAATGTACTTAGATAAAAAATATAAAAAGTCAAAAAGATTACACTAAGATGTTTTTTTTTACTGACATATTATATAATCTGAGGTATTAATTAATTCTCTTTATAATCTTAGATCCAAATATATGACTTGTTTAAATTATTTAAAACAAAAATAATATGGCACCTACGTACCTAATTGTTTATTACAATTAAACAATATTAAAAACAGTAGTATCTAATGAAAATTATAAATGCAAATGAATATCATAGGACAGCATTCTATTTTCTTTTAATTAGATAGAATTTGTAGGAACTCAGTTAAAAAATGTTGTACTTAATACTTAATGAATATTATATTTAAAAATTTCAACTTAAATTATTAATAAGTAATTTTTTTTTCTATGCATAGGTACCTATTTACTACTAAAATTATAAATTGGTATATAACAATATGAACATAATTATAAATACTTAATTTAAATTAGGTAAGTACCTATATAACTATGACTGAAGTGTGTACACTTACTCATTTTAGCGTTATTGAGTGATCAATGATCATGACTCGAATTGAATTTTACTTACAAAATAATTTTGAACTAGTTTTTACTCCTTTAAAATAATTTCATTAAGAAATTAGAAAATCACATGTTACTCAATTTGAAGTGAAGGATCATGAAATATACAAATTATTTTAAATTGAATCTCATTACCATGAATCAGGTAGATGTTTTTTTTTTATTATTAGGAACATAGGATCATGTATAGGGATGGCAAAAAAAAATCGATATATCGACATATCGATATTTCTATATCGATATTTTACTTTCGATATTTTTGTGATATCGATAATTATTGAAGGTTATCGATATTTTACTTTTCGATATTTTTTTGATATCGATAAATTTATTATTGACGACCGACGGGTATCGATATTTTTTCATCCGTAACTTTTTTCCATGAACCCATAATTTCCCATGTTTTGGACTTCGGTATCACAATTATTCACTATCACAAAATTATCAGTATTTAGCACGATTTAAGATCACGATTTAAGATATACCTTAAATACGATTTAAGGTGTATCTTAAATCGTGGTATTTCAATTATTATTTCAGTTATTTTTAAATATTTTATGTTAAGTTATAATTATGTATCCTATTCGGTATTTCCATTTCTTATTCCGTTGTCGATTGTGTACTTAGTAGTCACTAGTCACTACTTCACTAGTCTTAGTATGTAGTAGTTACGATTTACGTCTTAATTTTTAATTTTTAATAAATTTTTAATTATTATTTGTGTTATTTTATTACTGCCAAGTAATTTTTTTATAAAACATATACTACCAATATAAATATATGTATGTATATTTAGGCTGGATACTATTCTTTTTTTCTGCGAAGCCAATTTTCAAAAGTCAAAAGCTTAGTTGCATATAATTTATACTACCTTGTATGATATATTTGCTAAAAAGTATGCAGATACGTAATGAGTTATTACATTTTATTAGTTTATTACATTATAGGATTCTAAAGTTGATGACCTAAAAAACTATTATAAATTACTTAAAAAAGGATGAATAAGTTATCTAATAACGACAGAAGACGCCTTTAAATAATGACCCGAAATTGACATATAGTGAAATAAAATAACTTAATTGAGTGCAAAATGTAAAAATTATAACTACAGAGATATTATTTTTGTTTTTAAATTTCTGGTTAAACAATTTAATGTATAAGTGTATAAATAAAAACAATGTCAATATTGTCAAAAAATAAATAAGACAAATAAAAATGATATTTAATTAGAATTAAATTACATTATTAGGTACCTAATTATATTAATTTGTTTACATATCCAATGTTTAAAAGTAAAAATATAAAAAAGCCGGACATACTTCGCACGACGGGTGGTAATCTCTTGACGGGCGTATTAAATTTTAAAGAAACGATAAATCATTTCTTCAGTAATATGATTCTGAACGAAGGAAGTTAATAAAAAAAAAAATTTTCAAAAAATGTCCAAAATTTTTTTTCACATTTTCAAAATTGTCTTGCACCAAAATCTTTTTTATAAGATTTTCTATCTATGTTTAAATTTTCATAAAATTCGGATCAAAAAATGATGGTTTCCGAGTAGTTTTTGTCAAATTTTGGGTAGTTTTTTCCAAAAAAAAAATTGAAGAATTGAGAAATTCAAAAAAT
>JAIPRM010010219.1:0-13972 GCA_025469315.1 Stegophylla sp. TES_Ste_2020
ACTGAAGAAATGATTTATCGTTTCTTTAAAATATAATACGCCCGTCAAGAGAATACCACCTGTCGTGCGAAGTACACCCATCGTGCGAAGTACACCCATCGTGCGAAGTATGTCCGCTTTTTTTTAACATGAACTGAAAATTAATACAAGTTTACTTATAAATAATATGGCTAACAGCCTTGAAAAAAATCTTAAAAATCATTAATCAGTCATTTTCTATATTCTTTGAAATAGTTTTATAATACTATAATTATTTTTATGTAAAATGACGACATTTTTTCAATCCTTAGATATTATTTAATATTTAATTTTTGATTAAAAAAAAAATGTTCTACTAAATGATTCCTTATGCATCATTTTACCCGTAAATAATTCTTATTGTGATATGCAGTAACTAACATACAAAATCCAAATTGTTTTTCAAAAAAAATCTATATATGTCATTAATTATTAGATATGACTTGCAGGGTGTGCAAATGCATACCCTGCACACCCCGTGGCCACGCCTATGTATGTATATATATATATATATATACATACGATATAATTATATAAATTTCTTACCTTATTTTCACTTCTTTTGATTGCCATTCAGTGTGCCTTTCGAAATTGATTAAAATAGACGCTATTTCCTGTAAATAAATAAAAAATATATATTCTTTTCAATCACTATCAATGGGTATAATAAATAGATAGTAAGTATGTTGAAAAAAGCCATCTGAATCACGTACATGTATTTTATTGTTTTATTTTCCCATTATGGAAACATCTTCCACAATAAAAGACACATTAATATTGGTATCAATAACTACTTGTAAATCGATAGCTTATAATATTAAAGTAGGGCGAGATTATTTTCACTCAAAAATTACCCTTCTGTTTTTGCACAAATATTTTTAAATCGTTTTCCTTTTTCGCCTACGTTTTGATAACCGACACTTTGGAAAGCGCTAACTTTAAATTTACTTACAACTTGGTTCGAGAATAATACTTTTTTCTTCAAATCAATATTATTAATTAATAAAAACGAGTCTCCTCAAGTAGTAACTATATTTTCAGCATCAAATAAGTGCATAAACTCATATTAATATTTGTAGGATTGGGTAAATGTTCTGAGCAATTTTCTATACTATTTTTTTCAGTCTAATATGCAGATCTACTAAATCATTACGTTTACATTCCACATTTACAAGTACCTAGTTGTCTAGTAGTCTAAAACCATACTTTTTGTACGAATATAATACTGCATTACAAATTCTCGTCACACATTTCCAACGAGTAGAACCATCTTTTTTATTGGTTCATCCATATTTATATTTAAAATTATCATACAGTACCATGCCTTAAGACACCATGCTTTTGCATTCACCAAATATGGTGACTAATTTATAATTAATATCAAATTAGTATTGTTTGTTTTTTTTTTTTTTTATAATGTACAATATTATTTTATAAATTCGAGTTACTTTAGAGCAATTATAATGTGCAAGTGTAAACGTCACTAAAATTATTTTTAAATGATTATTGTTTTATAATGAAAAAAAAAACATTGCATATTAAAACATTACAATGGTGTTCATAGACTACTTTTTTTTTCTAATTCTTAAGAGAGTATAATGAGAATGTTTGTACGATTTATCGAGAAAATTTAGAATCGTATTTTAGGTTTTTAAGAGATTATAAATCCCGACTTTACATTTAACCAATTCTAAATTCAATATTAAATTACTTCAAAAAAAAAAATAATAATAATTTAAAGCAAATTCTGGGAAAAATGTAGGCGAAAAAGTTTTATAATTTTCTCGAGTAAAAAATGAAAACAATTTTAAAATATTTGGCCGAAAAGAGAACTGGGTAATAAGAAAAGGATAATTTTAGGGCGAAAGGGATCTTGCCCACTAAAATATCTACAGGTTTTATAGAGGCTTTTAATCGAATTTCTAAATTTAAAATTAAAAAGGTTTGTCCTTTGTGTTAATTGGCAGTAGTAAACTTTGTTAATTTATGGTTTGTTCCTAACAGTTTTTGTAGGAAGATAAATATTAAGTTTTTGTTTTAAAGTTGTTGTGTTTTGTAAATATTATTTACACGTATAAAATGCTGAATATTTAATTTGGGTTCAGGAACTTATCGTAATTAAAATCACGTCATTTTCTTTTATCATAGGTGCCCTTAATTTTACTTTCTTTTTATTTTATTTTTCCGAATTTCAATATTCTACTCATGAGTTTTGTGATTATTTTAAAACCATTTTATTTTTTTTTATCTAGAAGAGTACATAAGCTTATTTTTTGGGTTTATCGTAGTGTTATGTCACAGGAGAATTTTTCTCCTTTTATGCCACCATCAAATATTATCTGAAATTTAAATTTTAAAATATGATTCATTTCGACTTTTAACAAGTGCTTTGTATTCGATTGTGCTTCAAAATTAACTTCATTATTTGTTTAGTTATTATAGATGAATTATAATAATTTTTTATTAGTGTATTTTTTTAGAGCGAAACGAGCGGTTATATGTAAAGTATCTCTTAGGTATACAAAAATATTTCAATAAACAAGGAATGTAAGTAATAAATAAGTGATATTTAGGGAAAATAATCTAAAAGAATGACACAAAATAATGTTTTTTTATGATTTTATCAGACTTGTTCAAAATGAAAGTGATTAGTTTTTTATAATTGTTATTGTGAATATTATTTCCTAATAACCACACTGAAATGTCATAACATGATCATCCATCATGTAAATAAATCGCATTTGTAAAAAAACGCATCATGAAAATGTTCATCAATGTCTAAAGTATCAACGTTGTGTATTAATTCTTTGAAATATAAGAGCTAACTAACGCTGCATGGAAATTGGTGAACGTTTCAACCATAGAGCGGATTTATATATTGTTAATATGAGAGTGTTGAAATATTTTTTTATATCCTTGGCAGAAACGCGTAGGTATACTATTTATGAAGGTTAATTTGTCGTATATAAATGATTGATCGAATTTATTTGCAACGGCGTGAACACTTACGAAATAATGTAACGTCACGTAAGCGTAACACCCGTATCGGTACGGTCAGGAGCGGATCAAGGAATGATAAAAGGGAGGGGCTAGGTACACCAATTTTGAATGTGTGCAGATAACATAGGAACAAGAGTTTGCCTCGACCAAACAGTATTTTGACACTTAATGCTTTTAGAACTGGAAAATGACAACTGATTTTGATAAAAAACTAAATTTAAATAGACTTTTACCTATAATATTATGAATAACCTTGTACACAATTTGTAGTCCTTAAAATAATAAATTCCCTATATTGTGTAATCTGCCATTTGTGGTTTTAATAGTAATTTGAGCAGTAACAATAAATTAAAAAGCTCTTGTGAAAAATGAACCATCAACCAAGCTGATCTCTACAATTATATTTTTTACGGATAGAAAATATTGATAGTAATTTAAATTTCAAATTTACTTAGGGTTTAAACGAAAAAAATCGTTAAATTGCTTAATTTATACGCCTTTAAAAGAAAAAAAAATATGTATTGACGTTTTGGATTGTTTCACAGGCGTTAGAAATACATGTGAAAGCGTTTGTACTAAATTATTTGCTCATAAAATCAAATTCTTTAAATTTGATTTGAAAAAAAAAGAAAGATATTTCCAAAATACTTTTATGTCAAAAGTGGCCAAATTTACCTCATTCCTATTCTTTTTTTTGATAATGAGTAAATCGTGAATATATCAAGTTTCTAGTACTATTAATTTTGAAGTTATAATTTCGCGACTAAAATAAATTTTATAAAATGGTGTATTTTACCGCTTTTTGACCTCTTTAAATTATCATATTCATCTATCAGTATTTTATACCAGAAAAGTTTACCAAACAAACTGATCTTAATATGTTGTCAATAAGAAAAATAGTTTCTATACAAAAAAAAAAAATTATTCTCAAAGTTTGTGGATCATGTCCATTGTCTCTGAAGTAAGATTTCACTCAATCATATTTTATAATTTTATTTATTATAGTACTTAACACCAAATTTTTATATTGTTTTACTTTTTTAAATAGCAGATAGTTAAGTAATAAACAATGTAATATTGCACATATTAAATTTAAATTATTTACAGGGTATCAAAGGGGGGGCTTCATTAGCCAATCAAAACAAACAATCACCAAGATTATTTATATAATCAACTGTCAGTCGATCTGTAATATTGTATAATGAATAAAGTAAACTGTGGTCTGTGAACACAAATAAAAAATATATTACCTTTTTTTATTTAATTCTATGACAATAATTAGTACTTGTTATGGAGAAAAATGACAAATATTAAATATATAATATGTTTATACATTATTGTGCATGCTTCGTTACATACATGTTCTATGTAGCTGAATACCTGTGAATATTGTATGAACTAAAATTATTACGTAGTAAAATAGATTAATATGAAAAAAATAGATGCTAGTAAAAAATATTGAATCCCTCCCCAGGAAATTTTTTTAGGCCCCTGACTATTACCAAATCAACCCCTACCTCAGAAAAACATTATATCCAAAATATTGTAGGGGAACATCGTAGTAATGACGAGAAACATTCGAAAAAATAAATAAAATAAAAGTAACGCAATAAAGTATTATAATAAGTTCATCACATATAAACACAAATACGAGCACATATTAGCTATATTGTATTTGGATAAGAAATTTAACCTAGACAATTATCATATTATACAGTTAAACAATAAAAGAGAATTGAGAAAATATGATTTGACTGTTAATTATGCAAATAAATCTTTTGGTCAATGTTTTGTAGACTATCTTGGACCAACGTTTTTTAACTTTATGCATTTTGAATTAAAATAAAAAAATATTTGGGAAGAAAAGGATTAATACTAAAGGCTTGGTTTATTAATATCTATTTTTTAAGTTAAATAATGAGTTATTGTAAGTTTATTTTGTATTCTAAGCTTTGTAAATATTAATTTTTAAGATTTTACTCGTGTATCTTAAACTAATATGTTTATTTTATACTTCTTTCTTTATAATGTACACTTTCTTAACAATATTCAAAAATATATGTATCTATTTAGCTTTATATGTACTTAGAACCTATACTCTGCATCTTGTAAATTTTATAATTATATTAATTGTTTTATATATACTCGTATATATATATATATAAACTCTCTTTCTCTAACACAAGCTATGCTTAAAGTAGAAAGATAATCGAAAATGGTTTTTTTCAAATAATATATGTACCTGTGTCTTTTCGATTAATAAAAAAAAAAAAAAAAATACACCACAGTGACCACGTAGGGGATTGACGGCTCGGAGCCCGGCGGCGTTCGCTCGACAATTGACTTAATATTTTTATAACAATCGAAGAAAAAATAATAATAATAAAGATAGTCGGGCGGCGTGCTATCACAATGGGATTTCCATTGCAATAACGGCCAACGACCGTTTTTTTGTAATAATTAATAATAAAATTATTAATAAGTACGATTAAACACATTGAAAGAAAGAATACAATATTTAAAACGATATAATGCTACAATATTAAATTTTTTTATTCCAAATTGATCAATTTAAGTGTCAGTTTGACGTTTGAATGTATGTAGCGTAAATATATTATATACTTAAGACGATTTTCGAAAACATGTTTGTTTAGTTAACTTTTTATTCTATTTTTCTGTTTTTAATTTCTCCAATAGAGAGTTTGGTAGGTTATACTTAATACCGAGGCCAAGGCACCAAACTAAGAACTTGTACCTTTTTGTCCTATTTTCTACAAGTAATAATTAGAATTGACAGCAAAAAAATCAAGAAATATTCTTTGTTTAGTGCACCAATTTAAAACTTAGGTTCAGTGTAAACAGCGATTACAATGATTATACCCACGCACGTCACTGACGGTCACACTAGTACATATACATTATATATAGAGTAGGGTGACCATATTTAAGAAAATAAAATACAGGACAAAAATATTTTTCAAAATATTTTTAAATAAATAAGTATTTATTACATATATATATATATATATGTTTTTGAATCATGACAAAAGTATAATTTTTAAACTACCTATTATGTAGATTAAATTTAAACATATAAAAACACAATTTTGAAAAACATAAAATAACATAATGAAACTAAATTGATACTTTTTAAAATTTCTTCAAATCCTTTATTCATGCATATTGTATATTTTACATTTTCTAAAAAAAATTTGTAAATTTATTTAACGATTATAATTATTGTTCCAATGGAATCCAAAAGATTTCAAGATTCTTATATTATTTTATTCAATAATTTCATTTCAAAAATTTAAAAAATTTTAAATCAACAGTAAGTCAAAAAACGGGATTAATATGGGACAGACTTGAAATTACGGGACAAAAAGCGTCCTGAGAGAAGTTTGTCAGACACCAGGACACAGAGCCGAAATAAAGGACAATCCTGTATAAAACAGGACGTATGGTCACTCTAACATAGATTCGCAAAAGAACAAAATTGAATGCGCGTCCCAGAACATTTTTTAAGCAATTTTTACTACGTGGACAGCGAAAATTATAACCATTCATTTTTACTTTTAATATTCAAAATTTTTGAGTTGTGTGTGAAAAAAAAATATTACATAAAAAAATTCGATTATACGTCAATATGATCATTTGTTTCAAAATCCATACTTTAAACACGTAAAAGGTAAAAAAAATCAACCAGTCAATCGTCACGACATTTAGAAAAATGATTGAAAACTAAGTGGATAATATTTTGAAATTATAATAAAAACAGGTTTGAGCGTGTACTTAAAATAAACCTTGTTAGACTAAAATGATTTCACAAAAAATTCCCCCCAAAAAATTATATTTTTCCAAAAAGTGCAAAATTATTTTAAAAATTTAACAAATATGGGTACTATTATTGTTTTATTATTATTTGAAGATAATTTCAGAATCCGAGCACCAATATTTGTGGACTTAAGATTAAATACGTAACTAAGATCGACTTTGTCAACTTAAAACGTTCTTAGAGGCTTGGTTTAGATTGTAAAATAATTTGTTAAAATTTGTAAATTCCACTTTTTGGAAAAAATGAAAACAAAAATCTTGAAGTATAATTATTCCTTTAAATATTTAATATTTTTGCTAAGATATCGAACCACTTGGCATTTTTTGTGATTTTGGGATTTTTTCCACTATCCCGGCTGTTCAATTGATCTCTGCTCCTAGTTAGTAATCGTAATCATCATAAAAAGACATTTCTAGATTGTTTCAAGTATTTCTACCACATCATACGATATTATACTGAATATTTATTGCGTTTGCAAAAGTTTTATTTAATTTTTTTTGTACTTTACAAAATGGTGAAAATTATAAGCTTCGATAACCGGTCGAAATAGAGAAGTAGGTAAATTAAGATAAAAAGAATTTTTTTTTTTTTTGATTTTTTAAATAAAAAATTAAAAATATGTTGTGTTTGTAGAAAGTGATTTCACCTTTTGTACCTCGTATAATTTCTTATATTCCTTTAACAGGTATTAAATATAAGTGTCATGATCAAACAATTGAAACCGGATGGTCACAGAATAAGATTACCAACTCATGAAAGTTTCAAAACCGGATATCATAATCTTGATACAAACATTATCTCGTCAATTACATTAATATAAAGTAGTATACTAAATTAATAAAATACAATTTTATGAATATTACAAACAATTTTATAATGTTATTATTATATTTATGTACATTATAAAAAAATTAAAACATAGGACTTTTAGATTCTGAACAAAGTGACAAACTACCCAAAATTGACAAAAAGACTCGAAAACTATCATTTTTTTATCTAAACTTTATGAAAATTTAAACATAGAAAGACAATAATAATATGAGAAATATTTGAACGCAAGAAAATTTTGAAAATATAAAAAAAAATTGGGCATTTTTCTAATATTTTTTTTTTTTTATTAAAATGTTTTTCCTTTTCTGTATTTAATGGATTAAAAAAAAGTAAAGTAAAGTAAAATAAAGTAAAATACAGACAAGAAAGCCGGACATACTTTGCACCATGGATATTATTCGCTCTTCGGGTCAGATACTCTTGGTGAATCATTGTAAATAAAAAAAAATTTGTGTTTAGCGTACATCTCCACGCGCTATCGTTATTTGTAGAACTGATGTATTTAGTTAATCAAAATAAAATGATGTCACGTAATACGTGCATGTATGTGTTCTATGAGTGACTTTAAAATGATTCTAAATAGTTCATGACTAAAAAAATAAATAAATAAATAAATTTGAATAGGGCCTTTGTTCTGATGAGTGACTCAATTCAAAGAAAATACTATTTTTTTTGTGATATTCAAAAGTGTCTGGTTTAAGTATTGAACCGGACACGGACAATAACATCACAAAACCGGACTATTCGGGTGAAAATCGGACGGTTGGTAAGCCTACCACAGAAGGTGACTGCGTGACCTTTTACAGTGGTGTAGCCAGGATTTTCTTAAGGGAGGGGTTTACAAGTTTTTTTTAGTGGAATACTCCAGTGGTATAGCTATGGTGGGGGTGGGTTAAAGTGTATACAATAATGCTATATACCAGGGCATTTGACCCGAGTTATTTAATTGGATGAAAATTCAGGTGTTTTGTACAAATACAAATTTCTTATAAATTATCAACTATGATATGAAATAACTCAAGAAAAATAATTATTGAATCATGTCAATCTATCTATCTAGTCGAACGTAATAGTTTTAATTGTTCATATGGTTTAAATTATATATTTAAGAACTACTTTGCTGGTGTTAAACTATTTTAATTTCCTTTAGGTAGGTATAATACTATAATAGCAATAAAAAAAAAAAAATCAAAGGGAGGGGTTTGAACACCCAAACCTCCCCCCTCCATGGCTACGCCACTGGCCTTTTGGTCACCGTTAAAAACGCCTTGGCGCGTCCTGACACTTATTAATTCTGTACGTACGCTGCTGAGGACGCGATTATTTTTCATGTCTCCAATAAATAATAATATTTCTGCCATTTATGACTGTATTCCGATCAAACATCGCACACTATGTTTCAAATGTAACTAAGCGAGCGCGATCAGGAATTAATACGTTAAAACGTGAATTATTTGGCTGGCACGCCAGATTGCAGTACAAATTCGCTATCGGCCATCGGGGGTCCAATTGTCATGTTGCACTTGGCGGCAGTGACGTAATGGGGGAGGGGGGAGTGCAGGCAATAGTAGTCGTAGAGGTGAACATAAATTTATCGCATAAAATATATGTACTACACGTGTAGTACCATACGTTGTAAATATACATATGTGTATTGTCGGATTTCACGTGTGTGTTACACTGTTGCCGTACACCAGGAGTCCGGGTAAAACGTCAATGTCGATAAGCAAAATTCGCGCCGTAGCCGAATCCCGCGAGAATTCGCACAAGATACAATTGAAAACATTAAATATACAAATGATTTTGTAAAAACCACCGTGCGCTATTTTATGACGAATCGCGAACGAATTTGAAACGGCTTTAAAATAATCATATCTATATGTTACGGTAAATGTACGAATACCGGTGAATTCTAGGATTTACCGGTAAATCCTAGGTTTAACCGACTGCTCTCGGTAAAACCTAGGATATACAAAATAGTTTAGTCAAACTCCGAATGATTTTTGTAGTTCGGACTTTTACAAACGAGATTTGGTAAATCTTAGGATAAACAATCAGTGTTAGTAAAAGTCCGAAATTTATTTATTTTTTTTTTACCAATTGTGTGATATTAATTATCACTAAATATTAGCGCGACTGACTTTGGGAATTTATTTTCGACTCTAATATGAATCATGATGAATCTATTTGACCTTAGTATGTGCTAAAAGTTTTTCATACCTAATACACTGTGTTGTGTTGTACACTCAATGTATTCTGCTTACAATTGTGTTTTCATTTTAAAATATAGAACAGATTTAATAGTAGATTTATTTAGTAAATTTATATCCAGGCATATTGGGAATAATTTTACGAGCAGTATTCGTTTAACTATAGTCACGTGTATTATAATTGTGTAAATATGTCACTTAAAATACGATTTTATGACATTTTAAGTAATATTGTCGAATCAAAAAATGAAAAACTTTTGTAAATATGTAATAATGATAAAAATTTGTGTCGAGATAATATAAAATTTGAATCTTTGTAGTTTATATTAATTAAAATTAATTTAAGTATTTTTTATTAATATTTAATAATAATTTAAACTTTTGTCAAAATGTAATAATAATAAAAATTCGAGTTAAGATAATGTAAAATTTAAAATTTGAACCTTTGAAGTTTGTATTAATCTATAATAATAATGTAAGTCATTTTTATTAATGTATGGTAAAAATTTCAGCTTTTGTCTTAATATGTAATAATAATAATATATACTTATATCAAAATAATGTATTAACTTATAAATATCACACAATTGGTAAAAAAAAAAAAATAATAAATTTCGGACTATTACTAACACTGATTGTTTATCCTAAGATTTACCAAATCTCGTTTGTAAAAGTCCGAACTACAAAAATCATTCGGAGTTTGACTAAACTATTTTGTATATCCTAGGTTTAACCGAAATCAATTGGTAAATGTCCGAAATTCGGACATTTACCGAGAGCAGTCGGTAAAATCTAGGATTTACCGGTAAATCCCAGGATTCACCAGTATTCGTACTTTTACCGTAACATATATATTGATACTAATAATATAGATCAGTGGTTCTCGACTTTTTTAATTGTGTACAAAAATTTTGTAAAAAAAATTTTGAGGTCCACAAATTTAATACTGAGGTAAACAGTTTAAACACACAACACGAATAGAAACTTATGTTCGCATGACGAAATATATATATCAGTAATTAGAAAAATTAAAAAACAATTTTTTATAAAAGATAGATTTTTTGTATTCATTTGTTTGAACTGTAGTCATTTTTGTCTTTTATTTTTTGTATTAATGCTCAAAAATATGACGTAAAAGTTGAAAAAACTCAATGAGATTTTCGAAGTATTGTTTATCTTTTTTGAGAAAGTCAATATCAAGAATACATTTTGTATAAATTATACTCGACATTCAATTTTCAATTTTGAACGAATTGAAGAAGCTAGTGTTTTTTCAATGATTTTTATTTTATTTATTTTTGTTTTCTGTATACTTTTTCGTATAGATCTACTTGTCCAAAAGTTTCGATCAGTAACCTTTTGAAACCACATTTGCCTCCAGATACCTTAGAGAGGTCATTTTTTGAATTTCTCAATTCTTCAATTTTTTTTTTTTTTTTAAAAAGTACCTTAAATTTCACAAAAACGACTCGGAAACCATCATTTTTTGATCCGAACTTTATGAAAATTTAAACATAGATAGAAAATATAAGAAAAGTTTTGGACATTTTTCTAACATTTTTTTTTCTTATTTATTTTTTTTTCCTTTATATGTTAGATAAAAAAAGTCAAGTTAAGTGTAGACAAGAAAACCGGACATTCTTCGCACTTCAGGTCATATACTTCTTTCGTTCAGAATCGTCTTATAGAAGGAATGATTTATCGTTTCTTTAAAATTTAATACACCCACCAAGAGCTTCACACCCGAGATGCGAAGTATACTCGTCGTGCGAAGAACACCCATCGTGCGAAGTATGTCCGGTTTATTTTTATAATTTTAAAAATAATTCAGTGGAAATAAATAAGTGGTTAATAAACTCATTGAATTCCTCAGACGATTTCGGAATTAGCCGGATAATCTCTCCGAACTCATGTCCAAAACGGTGTCAAATTTTTAGTTTAAAAAAATAATTTTAAACTTTGACCACGTCACAGTTCAATCAACGAGTGTCCTGCAGTTGATGAAATTTTCATTTTTTTTTCTTTCTTTTTTTTTAAATTTAATGTAATAAGACAGAATCCTGTGAGATGTGTATGTGGAAACTTGTATTGATTCAATCATATTTTTTCTTTAGTTATATGGAAACCTGTATAAAACGGAGTTTTTATTTGTTTTAATTTATGATTCCAATTAAGGCAGGTTGAAACCTGTATATTATAATAAAATATAAAAATTTCGAAATTGATGGCAATCGGCATAATATATTAAAACCTTCTAACCATTGGTTTTAGAACCTCGACCAGAGTCCGCGGCGTAATATCACGTTACCTGCGACACATTGGTTAGGAACAACTTATTTAGACCAGTGGTTCTCAACCTTTTTACATCCGCGGACCAACTTATATTTTATATAGCATGACTATGAACCAATAATTGTCGTTTTAGTTCAAAAAATCTAAAAATGTCGGACTGCAGATTTATTTATTAAATTTAATGAATTATTAAAGACTATAATCACGTGGTTATAACCGAATGCCATACAGGGAAGGATTTTATGGGGGCGTTAAAATTTTATTTGACGCGGGCGACAAATTTTCTAGATCCGGCACTGGCGAAAGTATGTGTAATTGTTATTGATAATATTTCAAAATTTTCATACATTATATTATATAATAGTAATATATTATAGTAGGTGTAGTATGATATTTATAGTAAAATGCGGACCAGTAATCTTTTTATCGAGGACTGGTGCTGGTCCGTGGACCGGCGGTTGAGAACCACTGATTTAGATTATATATTTTTATTTTTACGTGAAACTTATTATCTTGCGTGTATTTTGTTATTTCAATTGTATTTTTCCAATATTATGCGGAGTCGTTTAACACCAATATTGTTTTTTTCATAAGATCGTATTAAAAGTGAAGTAAAAAAAAAAAAGCCTATTTAGATAATGATTATGAGATTGTTGCATTTTCGGGCTTCATATCCCTTTGTCCCTATAAACCGCAATCGGGACGGCTTTTATCCCGTTTTTATAAAGTGATCCAGTTTTATTCTACTTATTTCCATAATATTATGCTCGCACAATAAAAATATATCAAACATATTTAATGTAAAAACAAAAAAATAAAAAAATAAAACAAAACAAAATGGAGAATAAATAATATTATATTTTATATAATGCGTCTTTATTATCTTTATATAAAAATAATTATGATATTTGGATAAAAAATGAAGATAAAATAAAATATTCAAATTTAAAAAGTCAAAAAAAGAAATATTGGATCTTACAGGATTCATTAAGTAAGCTCACCCCTTTTTTTTGGCACTAAAAATGGAAAAATTTGGATTTTTTTTTTTTGGTGTGTTCAAGTTACTAAGAAATCATATTCTTCATATCTTTTTTTTTTTTCATGTTATTTTAACTACGGAATCTTATTAAGTTTATTTTTCGTGAATTTTGAATTTTGATCATTCAAATTTATGTATTAGGAATAATAAGTCTCTTGGACACATATTTTAGTCAGCAACGTATTACGTTATTTTTATGTATCCATGATTTTACCAGCTAATACCAAATTAATTCACAATTTCGTAAAATATAAAATACTCGTAAGAATTTTGATTTCAATTTATCAAAATTTACAGAAAATTACCAGAATAAAATTCCGTAGCTAAAATAGTGGGTGGGGTGTCATTCGAAAAGGAAAGTTTGGATCACCATATGACTTTTTAAGGCAACAGAAAATAAAATACATGGATAACGTAGTTTTTATATTAAGTTGAACATTCTTCCCGAAAAATTCCAAATTTTTTCATTTTTTAGGCCAAAAAAGAGGGTGAGAATAATTGGTAATCGACGTCAATCCAACAAGAGTCAGAATATTGCAACCAATATTTTCAAAGACACAACGAAACTTTTTTTTTTTTTAATATTAAATATATTATTGTTAAGATCAGAGCCGTGCCATGGGGGGGCCTTAGGGGCAAGCGCCCCGGGCGCATGGTTTAAAGGGGCGCCAAAAATTTTTTCTATAATATTTTAAATTATACATAAAAAAAAAAAACACTAGCTTCTTCACTTCGTTCAGAATCTAA